>JAGKQL010000041.1:2461681-2476902 GCA_018398635.1 Cyprinodon brontotheroides
CTTTTAAGGTTATGTTTAGACATTAGTGTTATCACTTCATTTTTACAAAATGTGCTCCATTATCACTTTGTAGGATTTTTGGGATACCCATGCTATGTCACTTCTTTTGCCACTGTCAATGCATTTGCATGTTTTGTAGGACAATTTCTACCCATTTAGAAAAGTTGTCCACTAAGACTAGGCAGTACTTGTACTGACCACTTGGGGTCAGCTCAATATAGTCCATGCTAATCACTTCAAACGGGAGCTGTACCTCTTGGTGACTGTCCTCGCTTAGGCCTCTGATTTTTGTGGATTGTATTTACAACATGTAAGACATGCTCTACAAAAATTTTTAAAGTAGTTATTTAAACCCGCAGGGATAAAATACTTGTAATTTTACTTAACATCCCCCTGTTGAGACACATGGCCTTGACCATGACTAAATCACCGCTACTGTTCTAAACAGGCTTTGTGGTAAAACTGGTTTATCCTTTATCATAATTAAGCCACCGCGGACTTTGTAACCGCCCCTTCTTTTCCATTGTCTTTTCAGGTGCTGGAGCATTTTTTCTGCATATCTATAAGAATTTCTGTAGGAATTATTGTGCTGTCGTTTGACACATCTGCAATAGTCAGAAAGATTTGTGCCTTGGCTGCCTCCTTCACTGCAACATTCGCTCTAATGTTTCCTCTGCTTTACTACATCTGACCTTTGGTATGTGCTGCACATTTGCATATAGCTATGGCCCGTGGCAAACAAATATGTTTCTTTTAAACAGGGCTGTTAAAGCATTAAAAGTCTTCATGCTCAACTTTTCTCCCCTGTACTGGTCACCGACCTGACACTCCCACTGTGCAGCAAAATTATGAACTGTTGAAAACATACAGACTGTCCAAGGTAGAAAATATTTACATCTTGGCCTGTTGACATTTCACATGCTTTTGTTAGTGCAACAATTCTGCAGCTTATGCTTAGAATATGATGATTTTAAGGCAGCACTGTAAAGGGTTTTTTGATCATCTACAATTGCAAAACCAACTAAATTCTTTTCCTTCTTCTGATCTGGAAGCTGACCCATCCACATACAAATTTTCATAACCCTGTGGTTCATCTTTTAAATCGACGCTGGGTTTGTAACACATAGTTGTCCTTTTTCCACACAGTGGTGAGGGTCACCATCTTTCTGGTGTGGGCAGCAAGGTTGAGGGATTCAAAGAATTACACCGCTGCAGGGTGAGGTGAGGCTGAGACAGCAAAAAGTGGTCATAATGTTTCATGTCTGGCTGAGATATAAAGGTCATTTTGGCTGTTGTGACTAATAGTTCCACTGCATGAGGTTTTACAAGGTCAGTGGATAATACAAAACAATTTCAGATGAACTTTGTATGGCTAGAGTAGCAGCAAAATCTGATCTTTACACAGTTAGGGGAGGGCAGCTGCAACCGATCTAATCTCTTTGAATAAAATGCCACTGGCCTCATTTTCCTACCTTGTTTTCTGCATTAGCAGGGAGGTCATGAACTGTCCCCCTGCAATCCACTGTTTGGATGAATGGTTTAGAATAGTCAGGTGTGCCACTACAGAAGAGTTTGCAATCAGGTCCTTTAGCTGTAAAAAGCTGACTCAAGAGTTGGAGTCCATGTTATTATATCTGTCATTGCCATATCATTTTTGTAAATGAGATCAAGCAGTGGCTGAGTAACCCCTCAGCATAATTGGGAATCCATGTTCTACAGTAATTACACATGCCTAGAAAAGTCATAATTTGCTTTTTGGTTTTGGGCAGGGAGCATCTAACACTCCCTTTTTCCTATCCGCTGTTAATGATTTCCCCTGCTGAGAATGCTATGGCCCAAAAAAAGAAAACTTCCTTTTTGCACAGCTTGCAGCTTGTTTGGTGAAACTTTTATTTCCTGTTGCTGCTAGATAAGTCAGCAGCCTTCTGGGTCTGTTCTATGTTCTCTTTTTTCTGTAGGGCTCAAGAACTGTGAATGTCATCATCCACATAAACCAGTATCTGTGTGGTGTTGATGTTCTTGCTAAACTTGCACTTATCTCCTGTGAGAAAATAGTGGGGCTATCTGCAAACCCTTGAGGCAATCTGGTGTATGTATATTTTTATTTTTAAAGTGAAACCAAAACCAATGCCTTGAATCTGGATCTATAGAAAAAGAGGGCATTACTAAGATCCATTACAGAAAAATAACTTTGTTCTGAGTTCAGTGAATTTAAAAGAGTGTGAGGATTTTGGAACACAGGGAGCCCTAGTTTTAACAGAAGCTTTATTCGGGCTTTCTTAAATCATGGACCAGCCTCCAACCGTCTGTACCAGGCTTCTAACAGGAAATATGGGGTGTGATACATTCACAAGTTGGATCTTCAATCAAAAATTCCAGCTTTCAACATGTCATCATCATTACAGGTTTAATTCCTGCCTCTGCATCAGGCTTTAAAGGATATTTGTTTAACCCTGGGGCTTATAGGAGGTTTTTTGCTTGTACTACTACAGGTTTAGCAGTTGTAAGTAAACCTACATCTGTTTTGCTGTGGACCACACGCTAGCTGAACAGAAAAAGAGACTTATAGTCCACAGTTAATATTAATCATTCTGTCAAATGCTTCGTGGGAGAGCCAAAGTGGTCCAGCGTTTTCTAATTTCTTTCCCCACACTACCATTTTGGTGTAAACAACACAATAATTTACCCAGGTACCCTTCCAATATTCTGCCAACTGATCCTGCCAAATAACCTAAGTTCCTGCCACTGTCACCCTGATTTCCTGACAGTGAAACATGTACATACCCATTCTTGCTGCAGTAAGGGCTGCTGTACCTGGGGGGCTGAGAGAGAGACCACGCTACTGAGTCCCCAGCTACCGTACTGTACACGCATTTAATCTGTATAAACTGGGGTGACAGCCTGTGAAAAGCTCTGTCATATTTGCTATCTGTGGTGTCCATAACCCTCATGGTAACATGTAATGGACATTGATTTTGAAACTGACCATTAGGTGCTGCCTGTTTTTAGCTTAGTCACTATTTCCCCGTGGGCCCCTGGGTGGTTAGATCCAGGGAGTAAAAATGTTTGGGAAATGAGCCTTGAATGTATACATGTGTGTCAGCTGCTTCCAGCTCTGTTGAAACTTCCCCTTGTAGGCATAAAAATCTGTACATCTTCTCACTGACATGCCTTTGTCTGTAGGCACCAACGCCACTGTAATTCCCTTTACCAGATCTCTGCCTAATAGATTAACTGACAGTCTGGGCTCAACACAAAAATCAGCTTCCACCGTGAATCCCTCTTCATCAGTGACCAATTGTTTTTTCAGAAAATGCGCTGAACCACCGCTTCTCCCATCAGCAGAGACTACAGTGATCCATTTTTGATCCCGTTTAATCTGGAGGTAATGTGTCCCTCAGAACGGATTTATCAGCCCCCTCGTGTCACACAAGAATTTTACTTTTACTCTTTGAATGTTTAAATGCCAGTATGGTTTTTCTGATGTGTTTAAAAAAAAAGGAAAATTTGCTGTAGGTCCAGGACTTCCATTGGGTTCACAATTAAAATGTTCCTCACTTTTTGCTGGTGCACATGACTTCTAGCGTCAGTGCTGGTCATAATATCGGGGAGGGTCACTCTGCGGGGGTTCTGGACATTCTCAAGCAAAGCGGCCCTCCTTATCACAATTATAGCACCTGTTGTGCTCTCTACGTGGCCCCTTGTTTTTCCCCTGTGACCACCGGCCTCTCCCTCTTCCTTTTTGTTTCACTCTGAAGTCCCGATAATAGACTCCTAACATTCCACCTACAGCTGAACTATCAGTCACTAGGTGGATTTGAATTTTTTTTTGCATTTTTCCAATCCTGAGCATGCAAAGCATACTCCATCAATGTGTTAAAATTTGCAGTTCTCCATCCAACCAAATGTTTCTCCAAATGACCTCTAATTTCTGGACGGAGACCTGCAAGTAAATATTGCTTCAGCAGAGACATATAGACCCCGTCCTCAGCATTATCCTATGGGACTCCACTGTGGCGATTAATAGCCTCTTGGAGTCAGGCCCTATATGCTGCCACTTCTTCCTCTGGACCCTGACGGACCTCAGAGATTTTAGTAAGACTGGGAGGTTGTCTCCACAGGCGGTGGGCTGCTTCACAGACAGCAGTAACCTGTCTTTCTAAGTCCCCATCCCCCGGAGGGAGGATTCCAACTGGATCTCCTCTGCGCCCAGTGTATTGGCCCCACACTTGAGCCCAATTATGGCCCAAACTACACCTCATAGCTTTTTCTATTTCTGCCCCATTTAATTTGTAAGAATCAATGAGGGTTTTAATATCCTCGGACCATTTAACTGGGTCCTGCCTAGCTGGGGTTAAACCTTGGCAGGCAGTCTGCATTTCTGCATCTGTCCATGGCCTATACACAAGAATGGTGGGCCTATTATCCACTGGGTCATTATCTTGGGGTCCTGTGCGTTGGCCATAACGAGGGTTGGCCACCTCTAACACTGGAAAAGCACATGCCCCCCCCTTCAGGAATTTTGTCCTGTTCTTGGTTTTCTAATTTAGCCAAATTTGGATAAATAGGGGCAGATGGGCCTTTTTTATGAGCCTCTATTTGATAATAATCATTGTAATACTTAGAATAAGGTTTCCCCTCCCTTTTTCTTATTTCAGGCTCATAAGGGTCAAGGGCACTAAAGTCCATACCATCCATAGAGGACGATATGGACAGGGGGCTTGCTCCTGCTCCTCCAACATCATCATACGAGGGTGGGGCTACTGGAGGAGGAACAGTCAGCTTTAACTTTCACAGCTTTAACTTTCACAGCAGCAATTATAGCTTTCTTTCTATCCCTTTTCTGCTGTATTTGACTTTTCTCTATGCTTAGCTTGCACAATCCACTTATTTAACTCCTCCAATTCTTTTCTGTATGTAGCTTGCTTATTTCCTGATTTACACACCAACTTCATCTCCACTTTCTGCTGAATCTTCATCAGCGGCTCAACTCAACTGTCCACTCCAACCTTCCTTCTCAATCCACTTTCTGGCAAACATTGGATCACCACCACAACACGTCACCATTTATCTAACATCACCTGGCACTTCCTTCTTACTGCTTTCTAGCCCCATGCTTTTGGCAATTGTTTAAAAATGCTATTCACTGCAGTTTTTTTTATATTCTTATGTGTACACTTCGGAGTCCTAGACTCCACACGCACAGGCCCTAGAGGTATACTCCTCACACACACCGAATAACCAGATCCCAGATCTGTCAACAAAACTTGGTTTCGTCAAACATCCCTGCTGCGGCAGCTGCAAACCGTACTATCTCGAGAAGAACACAGTCCCAGACTCAAACGCACAGAATACCCAGATCCCAGAAGTGTGAACAAATATTCTTGCGAGTACAGCTGTAAGTTAAATGGTCCCAGACCAACTTTTGATCAAAAGATTTTGGCCTACCCTTTGCTGTGTAGAGCCAGTTCCTCTGGAGTCGTCACCAAGATGCCCAGGGCAGGGCTGGACCAAACTATGGGCCCCATCCGGCGTAGGGAGGACGGCTGTTGACAGATTCTGCAAATTCTTGGCCTTGGTCCCTGACAGGAAGGGGTCCTGGACAGGCTGGATCTTGACTCGGCTTTCGCACCAAAAATGTTAGATTCAGAAATTGCCAGGTTTGTAAAAAATAGAAATTGGAGTCTACACAGGGAAGAGATTCAAGCAGCTTCTGCAAGAGATGAAAGAAAAAGCCCAACCCAACTTCAAGCTTTCCTTCTCCGAATCCCCTCCTGCAGCTGTCTTTTATTAACAGAACGTAACACATGGTTACAAAACAGTATTTGTTCTGACAGAACAATTGATCAGTTCATAAAGACAAGATGCTCCATCAGAATGAACAAGGCAGGAGGGTCTCCTGACTGTATCACAAGACACAGTGCAGCATCCCCCTTGCACAAATGATTTATAAGCACACATTATAAATGTAGCCATACGGGACCTGCCTTACTCTTTGTAGATATTTGGCTGTGGCGGTCTTTCTTGCTGTCTCCTTGTCGTGGTTTCCGTTAGCCTGTGGCTTTACCAAGGTATTTGTAGCTGTCCTGAACATCTGTAATGTGGCCTTCTGGTAGGTCAACCGCTTCGGTTCTGATCATCTTCCCTCTGTTTGAGACCATGCGACCGCACATTCTCCAGTCCGAATGACATTCCAATGTCGTTGCTGTAGATCCTGGTGGTGTCGATCAGTGAGTCGATGTCTCA
Source organism: Cyprinodon brontotheroides (assembly GCA_018398635.1). Taxonomy (NCBI): domain Eukaryota; kingdom Metazoa; phylum Chordata; class Actinopteri; order Cyprinodontiformes; family Cyprinodontidae; genus Cyprinodon; species Cyprinodon brontotheroides. The sequence continues at coordinate 2,467,928 of JAGKQL010000041.1, forward strand.
CTTAACCCCTGGCATACAGCTTGATATCATCCATGTAGAGGAGGTGACTGGATGATTTTTCCGCTTCGGAATTGGTATTCATAGTCAGTCTTCGTAATGATCTGGCTGAGGGGGTTCAGGCCTATGCAGAACAGCAGTGGGGATAGTGCATCGCCTCGGTATATGCCGCACTTGATGGTGACTTGTGCAATTGGCTTTGCATTGGCTTCCAGACTTGTTTTCCGCAGCTTAATTCAGTTCTTGGTGAAGGCTATTAGTGTCCTGTTGATCTTGTACATTTCCAAGCATTCCAGGATCGCATTGAGTCGTAGGCTTTCTTATAGTCAATCCAGGCAGTGCCCACCCATTCTGGGTGGGTCCCATCCATCAGCAGTTGGTTCATTTGTGCTGCCAGGCGGCATGAAACCAGTGTGAGCGGCCCTGCAGAGTGGGAGAATAGAGATAGAATGAGGCAGAGTAATGAAAAAAGGGGTCCCTATGTCCTCCAGCAGTGCTTCAGCCTATATAGCAGCAGAACTATAGAGATTGCTGACAGGATAACCCTGAGCCACTCTAACTAGAAGCTTTATCAAAAAGGAAAGTTTTAAGCCTAGCCTTTAAAAGTAGACAGGGTGTCTGCCTCACAGGACTAAAACACTGGTACTTGGTTCCACAGGAAAGGAGCCTTATAACTAAAAGATCTACCTCCCATTCTACTTTTAGAAATTCTAGGAAGCCACTAGTAAACCTACAGATTAATATTACGCGTAAGGAGGAAGATGGAACCTAGTTCTATAGAGTTTTTTACGTACGAAGGAGATTTTTCAATTCTATTCTGGATATAACAGGAAGCCAAGAAAGGAGGCTAAAATGGGGGAAATATGATCTCTTTTATAAATTTACATTAGATCTTGCATTAGGCTGGATCAGCTGAAGGCTTTTAACATTTAGTGGAATTTTTTTTGTTTCTGATGGGGAAGTTACGATAGTCAAGCTTTGAAGTCGCAAATAAAAGGAATAATTTGTCTCCTCGCCTGAGGCTTTGAAAATTTAAATAACTAGGAGATGATTTATCTGTGTTATCATAATCCTCTTGCTGCAGCCAGGTTTCTGTAGGACAAATTAAATCAAATAGATATTCAAAAATCAAATGATTTCTAACAAACTTTGAGGAATGAGACTTTGGATTCAAATTAGCAACTCTAAATGGGTCAAACCTTTTTCGGTTTCACAATGGCTGCTATGAATAGTTCAGTCAACTCAAGTAGGTCAACTCAGAGTTGAACACGTGAATAACAAGTATGAAAAGCCATTACCAGTTGAGCTCAATTCAACGAGTCACCATGATGATAGACAAACGGAAGTGCCTGTTTCACCCCAATAAAACGTCAGTATATGTGAATCATTCTTAATGTCTGCTGATCCTTGAGGAAATATAAAAAAACAGAATGAACGTGTGATATGATAATTTAATTTAAAAGAAAAACTAAACATAGAATAAGTAACTTTAAAAAGGGTTGTTTTAATAAACAAAAAAAGGAAAAAAGCTACTATAAACACTTAACAGCTAACTTGCACAAAGTCACACATTGATCCACCAAGAGTCCAAGATGCTAATTTTATCTTCCTAAACAGGTTAAAGTGATAGCAGAGCAATCCTCAGATTACACCCTCACGCCCCTCTCTGGGGACCAGTACACATCCTGCCTTTGCGCCAACGAGCGGAAGACCCTCAGCTGGACCATGACAGCTACAGCTTTAGGTGAGGAGGAGACTTTTTCTCTTTCAACAACAAACTGCAGTTATTATAACAAAGGTGATGGACTGTGGGAACAAATCTCTGTTTCCCTTCAAACCTGAAAAGGTTATGGATCTGAAGGAGGAGCACAGGCTGTGAGCATTTGATATGTTTAAATGTTTTTAGGGGTTGTAAATGTGACCGTGTCTGCTGAGGCCATTCCATCTCAGGCTTCTTGTGACAATGAGATTGTGAGCATCCCAGACAGAGGCCGCATCGATGTTGTCACCCGTCCTCTAATTGTCAAGGTTTGTCTGAACAAACGTTATTCAAAAATACAAACATCTGTCTGGTTATTGGCTTTCCATAAATAAGGACGACTGATGATGAATGACTGTCAGCTCTAACTGGCGTCTCTCTTTCAGGCTGAAGGAGTTGAAGTAGTAAAGACACACAACTGGCTGCTCTGCCCCAAAGGTCAGTAAAGTCTACATTGAGCACAGGCTGATTGGGAGGAAAAAACGACAGGCTGTGGATGTGAACATGTTTGTATTATTATTGATCTGCTATTTGTTTTAATGGTGCAGGAAGGTCTGCAGCTTTAGGTCCAGAACTCTCCAACTCCCTCAGCATTCCATGCATTTCTATTCAGTCTATTTCTATAGCTCCAATTCATATCATATCATCTCAAGGCACTTTCCAGTTCACCAGATCATCCAGTCAGATTGATTCAAAGTTTTCTATCTAAGGAAAACCAGCTGATTGCATCGACTCATTGACTCTTCAGCAATCCCTCACACTAAGCATGCTTGTAGCGACAGTGGAGAGGAAAAACTCCCTTGAACAGGAAGAAACCTCCAGCAGAACTAGGCTCAGGCTCAGTGTGAGCGGCCATCTGCTGAGGCCCACTGGGGTTCAAGGAGACAGAAGCAGACATAGAAAAAAGAAGCATAGATACAAAAAGGCAACTGTAAAAGGGGCGGCACCATCCAGGAAACACAGTGGCTCTACATCACAGTAACACAGTGGAGGTGCTCAGGATAACCTGAGCCATTCTAACTGCAGAAGCTTTATCAAAAAGGGAAAGTTTTAAGCCTAGTAAAGAGAAGTAGACAGGGTGTCTGCCTCACGGACTAAAACTGGTAGTTGGTTCCACAGGAGAGGAGCCTGAGAACTAAAAAGATCTGCCTCCCATTCTACTTTTAGAAATTCTAGGATCCACTAGTAAACCCCTGCAGATTGGAGGAGCTAAGTGCTCTGTTAGGAACATATAAGGAACAACTGTGATCTCTGATATATCAGATGGAGCTCGGCTATTCAAGGTTTCTTGCGCGTGAGAAGGAGATTTCCAAATTCTATTCTGGATTTAACAGGAAGCCAATGAAGAGAAGCTTTGATAGGAGAGATATGATCTCTTTTTTCATTTTCATCAGAACTCTGGCTATTGCAGCATTTTGGATCAGTTGAAGGCTTTTAATTACAGTTTGTGGACTTCCTGATAGTGTTGTGTATGTCAGTCCAGCCTTGAAGTAACATTTATCATCATTTCATACCGTTGCATACATCATCTGGCCACCAGGTGAAACAGGGGTCCATGTGTTATTTTGGGCTTGTTGATGCATTCTGTGGCATGAGGGCCACAGCTCTTACATGTCAAGTATACCGCATATGGCAATGACTGCAACAGCACTCCCACCAATTAGGTCCCATTTTGTATTAATTACCTTATAATTACTCTGATTAAAAGAGTTGTCAAATTGGACTTTTTCATGTTAAAACGTGTTTTAACAATATTGGATCCTAGAACAGTACTAGCATTAGCCCTGCCTGGCTACCCGCAGGCCGTCTCTGTTCCATCAAAGGCCTAATTCCACCAATCAGGGACCCACCGGGCGGCAATCTAAATGTCTTTCTGCTTGTGTAACTTTTACATATTATTCAAAAGACCAGGAAAAGATGGTAAACAAACTGTGGATAACTGCTAATGTTGCTAATGCTACATTGACATTGTAATGGGAAATAAGTATATAAATATAAATGAGATAAATGTAGAATAAGATGCTCATTTGTACCCTGATGAGAAAAGGGGTTTGAAAGTGGGTCAAAATTAGCTCTATTTATTTCTCCCCAAAATGAGTAAAGATAAATTTAAAGATGATTTCAGTATAATACCAGGTTAGCTCCTTAGCTAATGCTTTATTGAAGGAGGCTAAAACAATACAGTGCCGCATCAGCAGCTAAAAATAAATAAAAGGTAATGTTCTCATCCCTGATGCCACAGAACTTTGGAGAATCAAAGTCTTTTATCCAAACCCACCACTGAAATAAAGCATTTCTTCAAAGTTAACTACTAAAGATTTGATTTCTCACAAATCCTCTTTAGTATTTCTCTTAGATCTGCATACATCAAATCTTTTAATAGTAAATTCTTCATTGAAGAACAGAACATTGCTAGGTTAAAAAATGTAGGTTCGTAAAAGAGGAAGTGAGTCCACACAGGAAAGTGATCTTTAGCAGCTTCTGCAGAAGGAGAGAGCTACACCCAACTCTCTAACTCTCTAACAGACTTCCTCTGCAGAGCTTTTTTATTAGCAGTTCATAACACATGGGGTGGGTTACAAAACAGAGTGTTCTTCTGATAAGGAAATTGATGAAAGTCACAGGACAGAATGCTCCTATGATTGAATCACAAAACAGAGTGCTCCTCTGATAACTGTGATTTAGCCGTGCACAAACATCAGTAATTTTCCACCACCGTTGCATTACAGCTTGCAGTAAACAAGTGAAGCATCTCATTTCCTCAATGTTTTATATGTACACACATTAAAACATTAACTTTATAATCATCATTGAATAAACCTTACAAACATGTTTGGAAATATTGCAGTGTGTTTAGTTGGAGCATTCATGACTCTCTGATCACCGTGACAATGTCTTGGAAAGCTGAATATTGAAGTTAATTAATTTCTTCATTTGTTTTTAAATCATCCTTCTGTTGAGGTTGTGTAATAATAACTGAAAATTGTTTTTGTATAAACTCAGGTGAAGCTCTGACTGAGGAAAAGGAGCTACAGCTGCCTCAGAACGTGATTGAGGGATCTGGCCATACCTCAGTATCTGTCCTCGGTAAACCGCATGGGTCAACAAAACACAGTTAAAGGATCAAAGCTCCAAATAGAAAAGGTTGATATCTTAATCCTATTCATGTTAATGCTAATGTCCCACATGGGGACATCTGATTAAGTTTTTGTAGATATTGAAGACATGATTCGCAGAACACTACATGAAACACAACACCTAGGAGGAAAACCAGACGTTCTGAAATGTTCTAACATCAGTGAGTCTTGGTCAAATTGATGAATTCTGCTTAGGTGACATTAATGGCCGAATAATTACAGCAATTTTAGAGAGATTCTAGAGAGCAATGGATACCTTGACCTGAGGAAAGGAGAAGAACACAATCATTAACCCATACGGAGACGATAAGACAGATGTTACCACAATTTAAATCAATAATTGGGATATCATCCAAAGAAAGCAGCTTTTCTTATCTTGCAGTGATTTTTACTACCTTTAGCAATTTTTCTTTGCATGTGGTTTTTTGTAGTTGTGTTTTAGTCTAATTTTTGAGTTTGCAGAGCTTTTGAATTTGCTGTGAAATCATGTATTTACAAATGTATATACATGTAATACATGTATTTGCAAAGGGGGCAAACACAGTGTAAATTTACAAAACATGTCTGAAATATCATGGTGTCATTTTAATCTGAAGAACTAAGACTCAGACATTTCACTGTCACAAGATAATTAAATGTTTTTCTTTTTAACATTGCTTCTCCCGTTTTGTCCTTCATTAGCTGTAAGAGAATCTAACGCTGTTAACAGGAAGTAATCACCCTCCTAATGTTGTTAGATCAGCCTGAGCCGATCCAACCGCCGATCTAGCCGTAGCACATTTAGTGGAACTTCCATTTTCATATTAAAAAAAGCTGAAAATTGAACTTAAATTGAACTTAAAACTATATTTTCTACAAATTCCTAGAATTTGTAGAAAATATAAGTTCACTTAAACTGAAATCATTAAAGTATCTTTGATTTCTCCACCGAAGCAGAAACATGATGATATGTTTGTAAATTCATGATGTTAACTTTACGTCCCCTTGGATACAAACCTATTCCTAATGTTCTACAGGTTACCAGAGACAGCTGATGTACAAAGACTTTGAAGGTGCATACAGCACATTTGGATCAGGACCTGGAAACACCTGGTGAGAACTTCACTAACCAGATAAGCACTCACTCACATCGATCCAAGGTTTACATCCTGACAGCCTTTTCACACAGACCCAAAGCTGTGCGATTCTGACAGAGTGATAAACCAAAATACCTGAATTTCTAAAACAGATGTGGAGGTAGACTGGAAGTCATTTTTAAAATAAATAGTATTTATTAAACTATTCAATCCTTGTTTTTTCAAGTCTGAGGACTTGACCAAAGTGCTTTACACTACATTTAGTCATTCAGGCACACACTGATGGTGGTGAGCTACATTGTAGCCACAGCTGCCGTGGGGCTCATTGACAGAAGCGTGGCTGAGGTACACTGGCACCACTGGGCCCTCTGACCACCATCAGTAGGCAATGCAGGTCAAGTGTCTTGCCTAAGGACACATTGACACTGAAAGCAAGAGTTTGAACCGTCAACCCTTCGATTTCAGGACAAACTCCTACATCCAAGGCCACTGTCGCCCCGTACACCACTGTCGGCCCATTCTTCATTTTGCTTTTAATGAATGAATTGGAATTTATTTCAGAAAATTTGACAGACAACAATAAATGAATCAACCAAATACACACAAATAGACTAGTTAACATCAACCAAACCAAACACCAATTTCTAAAATAACTAAATTCAACTGAACATAAACAGAAACAAAACCCTCTACCAATAATGTAAATTATCTGAAAAGGGGCATGAAGAAGTAAAACTTATTTTTCATACCCCTCTCATTGTAATCGCACTTACTGTAAATTAAGTAAAACTAATCTTCCTGTTAAGCTTGTTTTTTTTCTCAAATATTTTTTCAAAAGGTTAAAGGTCATTGCTATTTTCAAAAAGAAATAATGAAAATTAATACATAGCAGATAAATAATTGATCATAAATTTAGAAGCAATATAAACATTAACTTCTGATTATGATGCCAGTGGTTACATGACAGGATGCTGTACCAATAGGAATGGTAGAGCTAAGAAATAGCTTCCTCAGATTGAAACTTATATTTCTCAGATTTAATAAAAAAAAAAAAGAAAAATAATTAAATGAGGCTGAACGTCAGACAAGCTTTGAAGTGGTGGTCCTCAATTTAAGGGAGCAAAGGAACCCAGAAGCAAGGCACGGTTGCTGTTTTTCTCCTGAAATTGAAAGTTAAATGCTAAGCAAATGTTAGTCTTAGCATTAGCAATAGCATTAGCGATCTAGCAAGTGACTGCAAACGATAGGGAACAGCCTTTTTTATCTATGCTTCTTTTTCTATATCTGCTTCTGTCTCCTTGAACCCCAGTCGCTATTCAGCAGATGGCCGCTCACACTACTGAGCCTGGTTCTGCTGGAGGTTTCTTCCAAAGGGAGTTTTTCCTTCCACTGTCGCTACATGCATGCTTGGTGCGAGGGATTACTGAGGAGTCAATGAGTCGATGCAATCAGCTGGTTTACCTTAGATAGAAAACTTGTAACCAATCTGACAGGATGATCTTGAAAGTGAGCTGAGATAAAATGATGTGAATTGGAGCAATAGAAATAAACTGAAATTAAATTGAAATTAATTAAACTGAACTTAGGGGTCATCATCTTTTAGTGACATCCCATTGGTATTCCATGGATTTGATATGATTTATCCTTCTACTCTCTGCAGCTATTACATCTTTAAGTCTTTTGAGAAGGCTTTATGAGGTTTGGGAGCTTGTTCATTGGGGATTTTTGACCATTCCTCCAGAGGCAGATTTGTTAGATTATAAACTGATATTCTGTTAAGTCTAGCTGCTACTCTCTGTTCTAATTCATCCAAAAGGTGTTCTATCAGGGTAATGTCAGGACATACGGACCAGGTAAAGTTTATCCAGACAACCTCTATCCTCCATGACTCTGGACCTTTGAACTGCTGTACAGTCAAGGTCGATGGTGTCTAAGAATGAAGAAATTTGGAGCATAGAATTGTTCAAAATCTTTTGCTTTGGAAAAACAAAGGCTGTGTCTGAAAGTCCACCCTAACCCCTAAATCCATCAATCACTAGAGAAGGGACTATATAGTGAACTGAAATCCAGTCAGACAGATGATCACTACTTTATTCGGTCCCTGTTGGTCACATAATTCAATTCAATTCACTCCAGTTTATTTATATAGCGCCAAATTCACAACACATGTCATATCCTGGGGGGCAATTTTACAGTTCAACCTAGATCATACACATAATTGTGTCCAGCTACAAAGCTATCTATCTAGGAAAACTAGCCGATTGCATCGACTCATTGACTAAATGAAGGCAATCCCTCACACTAAGCATGCTTGTAGCGACAGTGGGAGAGGAAAAACTCCCTTTAACAGGAAGAAACCCGGACAGGCAGAAACCAGGTTGCTCAGTGTGAGCGGCCAATTCATCAGGCTGACTGGGGTTCAAGGAGACGGAAGCAGACATAGATACAGAAGCATAGATACAAAAGGCAACTGTCAACCAGCGCCTCCACTGGTGGCGCTCCCCGGCCCAGTGAAACACAGCCAGGCAGACGAGCTCCGGTGACAGCTGCCTCTATAAGCAGAGGATGAAGAGAGCACATCCAGCACCAGTCACAGTCACGTAGGGAAAACAGGACTACACTGGAAAACAGGCCAAGCTCCAAACATCTAGAAACAAAGGTGTTGATGTAGCAGCACAGCTGGGATGTTTCTTTCCAGGATGGAGTCACAGCCAAAACAGGAACAGACCAGATGAAGCTACTATGAGAAAAAGCAGAGGAGCAGAGAATGAGAGGTTAGAGATTGAACTAACAGATTCAGTGCATGAGTGAGTAATGAGAACAGAGAGGTGAAATGAAGTAGGATGATGGAAAAAGGGGTCCCTATGAACTCTCCAGTGTATAAGCCAGTAGAACTAGAACGTAGAGATAGGCATCAGGATGTAACCTGAGCCACTCTTAACTATAAGCTTTATCAAAGAGGAAAGTTTTAAGCCTAGCCTTAAAAGTAGACAGGGTGTCTGCCTC
>JAGKQL010000041.1:2477402-2560965 GCA_018398635.1 Cyprinodon brontotheroides
CGGACGCTTGCGGACGTGATTTTTGAGACCACAGCTGTGCATAGCTCGAAGCATTTTTCTCTGTCCTGTAACGACCTGATCTAGAATAAACTCTGTTACTTTTTTACTCCTGTTTTTATAGTCCTTTTTTATATGGTTTTAATGAGTTTGAGTTAAGAGTGGTAAATAACTTGTTCCAGGAAAAGAACCGTGAGAAGGCTGCTGCCCTTAGCGCCACAGCCTTCCTTTGCAAGGGGACAAATCCTTCTCACTTTAACAAATTGGTGCTTCCTACCGTGACCTGAAGGCAAAACAAAAGAGCCACCGACGGAAAGTCTACTGTGCCCGCGCCTAAACAACTGATAAGGTGAGAGATTCCTTATTACAAAATATCTCCAGTGTTTTTACTGTTAAAACACTTTGGCTGTGTTGTGATTTTCTGAAGTGAGCTGAAGTTTTTATGCAAAAGAGGTGACAGAGAAATTGCTCAGAGTGATTTTAGTTTTTGTTTTGGCGGTTTTTGTTTTGTTGTATTTGTTGGTTTTTTTATTTTTTACATTGCTTAACGGTACACATAAAAAAAAAAGAAAAAAAGGAGAGAGAGAGAAAGAAAGTCGCGGTTTCTGCTGTGGTAGCGGTTGAAAGTCCGGACTGGAAGGCTTACCGGGCGCTAAAACGCCTTCAAGAACTATACTACTCACTCAGGATAAGTTGGTTGAAAGTCTAAACGGTTTCTGCATGCAGAAAGGGGATGGTGATTTTATTCCCCGGTCTGCCTGCAGATTAACACGAAAAGATGCACTTCTGAAAACAGACGACAGACAGAAACCAGTCACATAGCCGCTAGAGTTTGCTAGTATACCTCCCATAAGGACATTTACTAAAAACCGAGACTGGAAATAAGCGAAGCTGGTCAGGTTGAACGACCTTTTGAGGTGTTTTTCTCTTTCCTTCTCTTCTCTTATAAGGAAAAGAGACGATAAAACGACATTCCTCATAAAACTAGAAGAGACTGATGCCCGGATTACAGGGCAAATCTGTCGTCTTCTAGTCCTAAAAGTTGGTGGAGTGAACTAGGCTGAAGTATATCTAAATCTTTTCTTTTCTCTAAATTTCCTTTCTTTTTTCCTTTTCACTGACGGACGCATTTTTTGACGGACACACTTCCTTGACGGACACAGTTGTTGACGGACGCGCTTCCTTAGCAGAAGAGCGGCTCACTGAAGGTTGTAGGGAAAAGGTTTAAAGCCCAGAGGGATCTCACGTAAGACGTCGAGGTCTGATTTTATACACTGTGTGAACGGAAGGTGTGAAAGATGGATGCATGTGGACTAGAAATTGAATCCAGAAACACCTCGTTAAAAGCGAGTCTGGATAAAGGGAGAAGTATATGATCATGGCGAGTTATCCATTGAAGGATGCAGAACACCACATTAGAAAATTTGATGAATGGGTTGAAAAAATGAGAGAAGATGGAGTGTTTGGGAATTAGAGGGGCCCTCCAAACACTTCGGCCAGTAGTTTTTATTTGATTACGCTTAAAAGATAGATTGCTCGCAGTAAATGGCTGGTGCTGGGTGTGTTCGGATCAGACAAACACTGGTAGAAGCAGCTGAAACAAAACCCTGTGGATTCCGACCACCGTTCAATTTTAGTAACTATTTTTCTGACAAGGACCCTGAACAGAACAGGTGGAGCAAAACGGGCTCAGGGAGGTGAGCAGGCACTCGACACTTCAGAGGGTAAGAAAAACCCTTCATGAGTACATCTAATATTGCAGAAACAGAGCCTATTATGGACCCCAGTCCACACCAAGGTGTCAGGAGAAATGTTTCGTAAGGCTGGTGATGAATGATTCCATCAAACCCATGTGTGGAGATGCCTGTTATGGAGTTAAGTGCAAGGTCAGATAAATTGTGAAATAAGGCCTACAGAGGAAGAATTGGGACAAGAGGTACGAAAGGAGTTTCAGATGCAAGATTTAATAGAGGAGGCGGTAAATAAAGCATTTCAGCATTTCAGTTCCTATTGTTATGAAAATGTCGATGTTTCTGTGATTTTTGGAGGTGAACCTTGGAAAGGAAAGCTTAAAATATAAGAGGTTGATATATTTACAATTTACGATGTCTTGAAATTAACATTTTAAAGGTAAGAAGATCAATTAGTACATTTTCAGTGCGGTAAACCCCAACCCCGGCCCAACATTGAGCTCCAGAAGGTGGATCACACAGAGCAGCCCTTCACTTAGAGCAGGAGAGAAAGGAAAAAGAAGACACAGAGAGACTGAGTGCGCACAGGGCCGATCACAGCAGAGGCAGGGCCCAGGAGTCTAGAAGCAGTTTTTACCTTAAAGACATCTACAAATTACTACAATAGAATGGTATTGTAATCTGCATTTAGAGTGACTGATTCAGGAGCTTATATTTGAAAATGTTAGACCACACAAGCTAAGTTTGTCAAACTGTAGCAAAGTGAATATAAATTAAACACTGATCACTGAGGATACTCTAAGGTGGATTAAATGGATCTTTACTCAGTCAACTGTTCAAAATAGAGTGGGTTACATCAAATAGATAAATTAGGGCGGTTGAGTTCAGTGGATAAAGAAGAGAGGCAGACAGCGGTAGATGAAATGGAGGTGAGTTTGATAGAAGGGAGAAATGGGCAAAGAAGATGAAGTGCGGGTTCAAGTAAGGATTAGAAAGAGGAAGTAAATGCAGCAATACTAGGGAGGCCGATCCCACTAGTTGTGTAGTTATGGAGGTAGTTTTGAGATTTCCAGCAGCGGTGATAGATATTTTTGATTGAGGCAGTAACGTCGCACATGATTAATCTGGGGGGCAGATACAGCCCATGAATCTTTATGTGCCATCCTGCCAAAAAACTGCACAGGTAATAGGATTTTTCAGGAGACAAACAAAACATACCACTTTTTCAGAACCCCTTAGAGGTGTTCTCATATTTGAAAATTCAAACATGTCATATTTGGGGGACGCTTGGAATTAAAAATCATTGGGTGTGACAACTTATTTGGTGTCCTAGCGTGGTAAATAAATGCAGGTTTCATAAATGTGCACATAGAGTTTAACAAGGATCCTAAAATAGGGCTGAAAAGCACTGGGTCTTAAAGATTATTGAGACTTCACTGGTGAAAAAGTTATGAGATTTTGTTTAAATTGGGGAAAAAAATCCTCTAAGAAGATAAATCTAAATTGATACTGATGGGATTAAACAAACTTTAGGTGGCCAATGTCTGTCTGTCCTAAATGTGGAATGCATGTGAGGTAGGAATGTGTGGTGAAGTTGGAAATGATTAGAGTATTTTTGATGTGACATTAACATGATTTGCATTTTACAGGATTGAGAAGGAGCACTGGGGGCATAACAGAAGGGTAATCGTATCAAACATGTTGCTCAGGGGCTAACTAGGAGGCGTGACAAGACTAAGAGCAGGTTGCTGTTGTAAGGTGTAGAGTAATTTTTGAGTGTGGAGTGCAACAGGTAAATCACGCCGAGCTGAACTGGGCGCAGCATAGGGCAAGATACCACGCCAGGAGCTCAGCAGATTAAGCGGGGTCAGCTTTTTCACAAAAACAAAGGCTGGAGAGTTAAGAGCGATTTCGGTGTGACCTGACCTAGGTTTTCCTTCGGATTTTATCCATAATTATTTTTATCTGTGTATAATGCGTTTGGAAACTGCCTAAACGCGAACTGATTAATTTGCATCTCCTAATCATTACTAACACTAACACATTCACTGTTCATCTGGGCCTTACTTTCTTTGCATGAAGTGTTAGATTCTACTACCTTTACAAATTTTCTGTGGATTAAGTGATTAACTATTGACTAATTGATTAACTTTTTGATTGCTTTTCCTGGTAACAAACCAGAGGGGTCATTACTTTTCCTGCTTGTAAGTGACAGTGCGGCTGTCAGGGGCAGGCATGATTATTCAGAGGCCCATTTAAGGAGGATCAGGAGATGGTTTTTCTTAAACATGTTCCTTTTTTTTCTTTTTCAGGCTGTGTTTTGTAACAATCCTTAAATGTTAACATTTTTCTTCCAGGGCAGGCTGACAAAAGTCTCATCCTTCATTGTGTTTTGTTTAAGATGTGCATTAACCCTTATTTCCCAACAGCTGCAGAAGTTCGGCATGTGAAATGGACAACTTGGCTGAGAGTGACTAGAGCAAGAGAGGGGTTCAGATAGTTGAAAACTTTTTGATAGGAGGAGGGCTGAATAGGTTGAACTGACTGGACTGACAGTTAGTAACTGGACTGGATCGAACCATGGATGGGACATTAGAGATGGTGTGTGAAGCAGCATGCCAGGAGCGGGAATGCAGAGATTGTGAGCTGCATGTTTTGTTCCGGCTGAAGGCCATTCTGAGTGAGCTCTATGAGTTTGTTTTAATTCCTCTCTGGTTTGATATGACCTATGAGGGTACAGATGGATGTGGTGGTTTGGTCTCACAGACTTTTGTTGGGGTGGAACAATAAGAGCAGTCATGCTGTGAAAGAGGCAATAACGAATGACAAGATGAACCAAACAACTATTTGGGAGAAGTCGGAGGCACCACTGGGGTTTTTGTTGTCTTACATGTTTGTCGTTGTTTTGTGTCTGTATGTTTGTTTTTTTCTGTTTTCTGTTTGTTTTACTAACATCTTTTAGCCTTTTATGAAAAAAAAAGCGCGGAAATGCGATGTTCAATTTTTTGAATAGTTTTGACTACACTACGGATGGGAATGTTTCAAATGAAATCGAATTTTATTCTTTGGTTTGGGAAAGAGACATTGGACACTTTCTTTCTTGAGTCGTGAGGACGGATTAACCTACAGCAAGTACACAGAGACCAACCTTGCTCCCACATCCCCCAGAAGGAGGGATGTGGTTTGCAGCTGCTCAGATGCGAACATTGGCGGAAATGACTGAGTTCACCGCTTTGGAATTCCAGAAAAGCAACACGGGCAGTGATGGGGCTTATTGAACGCACCACCACAAAGACTTGGACAAAGCAAAAAGTTATATGAACTGACAACAGATTTTTATTCACAATGAAAAACTATGCCAAATTTCTTTATATCATCAGGGGTGTATTCTACATAGAGGAATAAAAAAGAGGATTTAGAGATAAGTTTTACTATGTGATAAATTAATTGGCTTTTGATAAATAGTTTGGTCAGTTGTTAATTAGCATAATATTATTAAAGGGACAAACAAGTTGAAACTTTAACTTTTGGGAATGGTGTGCCGCATCGTAACCAAATGCAAATTTAGGGGAAATTATAACATTTTAGGAGCAAAATGTTAAAGCAAATGATGGTTTCTTTCAATATAAACAATAAATCATGAAGACTTATAGTGTTAATGAGCTTATGTATGATTCAATATCAGGCCCAGGGACTAAAAACTTCACCATTTATTTTTTTTATTTTATTTTATTTTATTTGTTTTTGATTAGTTTTATTTGGCTTTCTTTTACTGTGAGCAGAGTTATGTAAATAGCATTTGAGGGGCTATATATACAATTTGGGGGATGGGTAACCCATACTTTTTAATGCATGCAGCTAATAAGAACACCCTTGACTTTACCACTAGAGCTGCAATTAATACCTTTAGAGGGGCTTAACACTTAGTGTTTAGTTTATTTTGGAGATAAATATGAGAAGAGATTATGTTTCCTGCACATTTTTGATCTGGTCAGGGTCCAGATATACAACTATTGACTGCTTCTGGGATGTTGGAACAGATTTTCTTTTTCTTGTTTTTATTTTGTTTTGTTCTTTTGTTTTGTTTTTGTTTGTTTTTTTCTCATCGGAGCACTGCTTTTTGGAGAATATTTTAAAATGTACTTGCGCTGGACACTTTGCATAGAGGGGGTGCAGCCTAATTCAACACCTTCTTCAGGAACTGTGTACTGCTGAGTTTTGGGGGAACGCAGCAGCAAGACAGAGTACAATCCTGTGCTCTGAGCAGATGAACAATTTAATATGACATTTCCTCTTGAAGGGAGGAAACACCTTTGACGCACTGTTTCCTACCTCTATGTGATACTGCTGATGACACAGGTAAAAGACTTATTCCTTCAGGGGTGTGGGGACACATGGCCCCAAGACTCTTATGGTTCAAAGCTGCTGTGGTAACAGAGGGAAACCTGATGATTTGTCCGAACATCAAACTTTTTGCATGTTGGAGAGGATCACTGCTCCAAGAAACACTTTTTCTTCCAAACCAGTAGCGGATGGCTCCCTGACCAGTTTCCCACGTATAGATCCATTCACATGGACACACACACATACTGTCACGTAACAACACGCCCACACACGGTTAACGACTGGAAGAACACAAGGATCCACATGGGAATGGGGTTTTTCTTTCATGCACTAACATTCACGGATACAAGGTCTGATGGGGGAGTTTTAATAGGGGGAATCTGCGCCAAGCTGGGTTTTTTCCTTAGAGATTAAAGAACTTCTAATAATTTTCTGGGGAGGGTGTAGCAGTAAACTNATTCAAAGTTTTCTATCTAAGGAAAACCAGCTGATTGCATCGACATACATGAATGTAAGCATTTTCTACATACAGATGCTTGATCCGGTCATCAGAGTCAATAATAATAAAATGCATCAGTTAACCACAAACAAAACTATATATTTTCCATTTTTTTTATTTAGCAAGTCAGATACAAGATGATTAAAGAAGTTTCAACAAAACCTGAATTCTATACTTTTGAATAGAAAACAGGGAAGTTGAACCCAGAGTTCAGTCAGAGCCAATCTTCTGCTGCTGTCTGTTTATTCTTTGAAATTGCAAAGGTCAGTGTGACGAAGACTTTGCCCACAGATCAATCAGAAAGAAAAATAAAGTTGTTTACTCTTCATACAAGGCGTTTTAAAGGCTCCTTTTTGAAAGAGATTTGAAATATTTTCAAAATGTTCATAAGGTAATAAAATGTCTTACTATGCAGAGGTGTCCAAAAGTATTCATGTTTATTACTCCAGTAGAAGTATAAATCCTGCTGTTTAAAAACACTTTTGTAGAAGTTAGAGGATCGACTTCAGCTTTTTACTCCAGTAAAAATGTAAAAGTACCATTTTTAAAACTACTTAAAGTATAAAAGTAAAAGTAGTGCAGGAAAAACTGTTAAGGCCAGAAGCTTTACTGCTCTACCATATTAAAGGAACATTTTTCTACAATTCTGCATGATAAATTCCTTAGACTTCATTTTCTTAGTTTCATAACTAATGGTAACAGTGTCAAATTTAACTTTGCATCATTTTTAAAAAGTAATTTATTTTGGTATGTGGTGAACAACTTGGGGCAGCACCGAGTCCAACCACAAAGAAATTAATTATCTGGATGAAACTTTTTTATACAAAAATATCCATGGAGGTATTGTTTCTAAGATAGCTTACACAAAGGAGGAAACATGTTTAAGCATTTTCAGAATTTATTCAAGTTATGTTTAACTAAATCATTGATAGAAGCATAAATTGCAGAGGAAGATCTCAGCTTCTATCAGACCCATTCAGATGCAAACCCACTGAAAAGGCCGAGAGATTCTGGCCACATTCCCGTTTTATCTAAGCGTATCTCTCCCAGCATGTTGGTCTCTGCCAGGGCTGCCCATTATCAATGGTTCTGTTTATTACATTTATCGACAGAATTTCTAGGCGCAGCCAGGGACCGCAGGGTGCCCAGTTTGGGAATTTCAGGATATCATCTCTGCTGTTTGCAGATGATGTTGTCCTGTTGGCCTCATCAAACCTTCGGCATGCACTGGGGCGGTTTGCTGCTGAGTCTGGGGCAGTCGGTATGAGCATCAGCACCTCCAAATCTGAGGCCATGGTTCTCCACTGGAGAAAGGTGGACTCCCCTCTTCAGGTTGGTGGAGAGCCCTTGTCTCAAGTGGAGAAGTTCAAATATTTCGGGGTCTTGTTTACAAGTGAGATCGATAGACAGATAGGTGCGGCGTCGGCAGTGATGCGGTCGCTGTATCGGACTGTCGTGCAGAAGAGGGAGCTCAGTCGGGGGGCAAAATTTACAGATCAATCTACGTTCCCACCCTCACCTATGGTCATAAGATCTGGGTAATGACCGAAAGGACAAGATCACGAATACAAGCGGCTGAAATGAGTTTCCATCACAGGGTGGCTGGGCGCACCCTTCTATATCAGGTGAGGAGCTCGGTGTAGAGTCGCTGCCCCTCCACGTCGAAAGGAGCCAGCTGAGGAGGCCATGGCATGTGTTCTGGATGCCTTCTTGTCGCCTCCCTCAGGAGGTGTTCCAGGCATGTCCCATTAGGGGGAGGCCTGGTGAAAGTACCAGGACGCTGGAGGGACGATGTCTCTGAGCTGGCCTGGTGTCGGCTCGGGGAGCAGCTGGAGGAGGTGTGTGTTGATCAGGAAGTCTGGGCATCTCTGCTTAGACTGCTGCCTCCACAACCCGGTCCCTATTAAAGATAAAGAAAATGGATGAAAAAGCCCCCGGCCCTTCTCACACAGCCTACAGCATTACCATATAAGGCAGGGGTGGACAATTCCAGTTCCTGGGGGCCAATATCCTGCAACTTTTAGATCCATCCTTGGTCCAACACACCTGAATCAAATGGCTGAATGACCTCCTCAGGATGCAGACAGTTCCTCCAGACTCCTCTCAATCATCTAATTACTTGATTCAGGTGTGTTGAACCAAAGGCACATCTAAAAGTTGCAGGATACTGGTCCTAAGGAACTGGATTGGCCCACCGCTGGTATAAGGTGATCTTGGAGTCACTCTGGTCAGCAGAAGAATGTCCATTTTGACTGACCCAAACAGAAGAGTGAACAGATATAGAAATCAACAGTTATTTAAAACAGAAAATAACATAAAAGATATTAATCTTCAACTATAGAATGTAGAAATTACTGCCACGAAAATGTAGTTAGTAGCAGTAAAAAGTTGTCTGAGAAATAATATCTCCAGTAAATTATAGAACATTTCTACTTAAATAAGGTAATAAAGTATTTGTCCTTTGTTACTTTGACTGACACCTCTGCTTACATGTCAGAAGTATCTTAAGATTTACTTTGATTAATCAAACTCGCTAGCCTCGACTTAGTCCCGACTCAATTCTAGTCAGAATATGAGTCTGATGCTGCTCCATAGAGCTGTGATTATGGGTAAAAAGTGTTTTGAGCCAACCAGGAAAAAAATGCCTTTGCACTCCAATTGGATAGACCTTTACAACCAACAATAGCAACGAGTGCGTGACGATGTTGTTTAAGCGGCGCGCCAGTTGTTGTCCACAAAAATCAAAGCGCAGCAGTTTCACGCCTAGAATAAGAAGATGAGACTTGATCGCGTTTCTCTGTTCCCTCTTTTAAAATTAATTTGCTTTGTCGTATATCTTCTAGAACAGACCTAACAGCAGAATCTACTCACCAAACCTCCAGCTGCAGCCATTATTGTTGTCACCCAAGCGCCGCTTTGGTCACGTGGTTGATAGCGTTACTCTTGATCATCTGTCCATCATCGTATAAAGCCGCCCTGACAATTTGATTGGATAAGCCTGACAGTGGGCTTTAATACTGGCGCTACTATGGAGCAGAGCCAGACCGAACTTCCCCGAACTCAAACCTTGTGGGCGGGACAAAGTTGACTGGCACCCAGGCTACAAACTCGCTGACTGAAGTCATTCTATTCGTTGTTAACAATGTCAAAGAAAAATTTAATCTTGTAATTTGTGCCTGACATGGTGTAATGCATTGTAAAATATTCTTTAAAGTACATTACACCGAGGCAAACTAAAGATCTGCTCTACAGTTAGTGTCAACAGCTAATCACATGTTCCAGGCTTGCTCTAAGCCAAGTGCATCCTGGGAAATATTTTTAAAATACTCATATCTGCATTTCAGCTTTTTATGAAATCCTTCCTGAAACAAACTGCACTGATTCACACACGAACACTTTTAGTTCCTCGGCTCATAGACTTTTTTACTCAGCATTCGTCCCTCTGACACCCACTGAGGGAAAAAGGGCATAAAGCTTGGAAATAAGTATTGCACTTTAACCCTTTATATCCCAAGTAGGAGGAGATAATGAATATAAAAAAAATTGAAATAATAGCAGCAAGAGAGTAATTTTGGCAATTTTCCACCATCTCCTTATTTTTTGTTTTAATGAAAAAGATGCTGGATGTTGTCAAAAATGTTCCTTTTATTACTGTGAAATAATCTCCAGAGGTTCTAGAGGGGTTCTTAGAACAGAGCCAACCTTCTTTATCAGCCTGTGGAGCTTCTTTAGGTTATTTTCTCTGATGTTCTTACCCCCGCAGATGATGGAGGGTCTGACCAGGAGATGATGCTTTTTTTTTAGATCTTAATGACCACAAATCATGACAGAAAGAATATTTTAGTAAAAAGATTCTTGTTTAAAAAGAGGAATCTTAGGGGACCAGCCAAGGACCCATCAAGGAAAGTAGGGAAATTTTGAATGGCTACTATAGACCTTTTTGCTCAGTTTTTTTTTTCTTATTGATACACCCCATATCAACAGTCCATGTTTTTGGATGAACATATTGGCCTTACAGTAAGTGAAGTTGTGCAACAGTGCCCTTTAAACAGTGAGGGATGTTTGAGTTTGTAACACAAACAGGTCTTTAGGAGATTACGGGAAACTGAGTAGATGACAACATTTATTTACCCCTTTGGATCAATAAAGTTTGTTCATTCAAACAGAACTGGACAGTGGTAATTGCTCTTATATGATTTGTGGTAAGTTATCTTGCTACTATGCTGTATTTTCAGTGCAGTAAGGATTTTTTTGCCTGAACTTTTTTTTTTTTTGAACAAGTATTATATTTCATGTTCTATTTCAGGGTTCTTCCTGTTCAAAGGGAGTTTTTCCTCTCCACTGTCGCTACAAGCATTTCAGTCAATGAGTCGCAGCAAAACTTTGAATCAATGTGACTAAGTGCCTTGAGATGACATGTGTTGTGAATTGGCGCTATAGAAATAAACTGAATAGAATTGGATATGTAGTTTTAACAAGATTTGACTGAATTATTGAATATTTATTTGACAGTTAAACACGTCCATAGGAACAGAAAAACCTGCAAAATAAACCAATTGCATCCTTTTAATAAAAACCTTCAGATACCATGATCAAGACTTTTTACTCTGTGAGTTAAAGGAATAGTCCACCCAAAACATGATTAGCCTTCATTTTCTACTCACCCCCATGTTGAACAACACTCTGGAGTACTTTTTTGATATCTCAAATGCATCTGGAGATCTGGGAGGCTTCTTGCTGTCTGCTGACATTCAAATAATGGAGGTCTATGGCCAGACAAGAAAGTCCATAAAAGTCCACAAAAACGTGTCAATATTCCTCCATACCAACTCGGTCCAATGTATTCCAAGTGTCTGAGTGGGTAGCATCCAGAATTTACTCGAAGCGAAGTCATTTTAGAATGTTTTAGAGCATAAACAGTAGTGTATAAGATTTCCTGAAAGCGCGTTCATGAGCCCTCACAGCCGAGCGGCAGACCAAACCAGCGCATTCAGCTCGGCAAAGAACTCATGCTCTTCCTCAACACTGAAGTCCTCAGACATTTTTCTTTCGTTGTTTCTTTCTTTTGCACAGGTAAACAGCACATTTCTTCTTCTACGCTTGCATTATTGGCAGAGGTAGCTGAATGCGCACTTTCATCTGGTTTGGTCTGCCGGCTTCCGCAGGCTCGTGAACATGCGTACATGCGCGTTTACATTTATTAAAAGCATTCTCCACTATGTTGTTTCATTTGTAGATCACTATAATAAGATTCTTCCTGATCAAATTCACACTCCTAGACTGAACTTTAATAATATATTTTGTTGGATTTTTTTTCCAAAGTTCAAGATGTTTCGCTTCCCATCCAGGAAACTTTCTCAATTCAAAATTTCTGGATTAGAGCTGAGTTCAGGCTTTATAGAGTAGCCCAACAAAGCCCTGTTGTGGCTTAGAAAACAATACCCGATACTGGTCTATGCCTCTGCAAAGGGAGTCATTAGGGTCATTGCCATAGCCTGTTGTAACCACGATAACATCATGGGTTTTATTTCTAGAATGGTAGTGGATCAGTGTATCTATTTAGGGTTAATCATCTGGCCGCAGGTGAGGATCAAGTCTAATGCTGCGTTGTTCTAAAGAAAAACAAGGTTTTTCTGTAAAAACCTGGAACTAAACGCTATTTCTGACATTTTGAATTAAAAAGCTTCCTGGATGGAAGAGAAGCGTCTTCAAACTTGGAAACAAAGTCCAGAGGATTGTTTTTGATTTTCTTATTTGGAATGACCAGATGAAGCTATGATGAGAAACTATGATGAGAAAAAAGGAGAGAGAGCAGAATGTTAGAGATTGAACTAACAGATTCTGCAGAGTGGGAGAATAGAGATAGAATGAAGCAGAAGGATGAAGAGGGTCACTCTTTCAACACAACGATAAAGAGGCAGTAGTCGAGGAAATCTTAATTGCACTGCTTATGTCTTTCTTTAAACCTACAACTCAGTGTTTGTCATCGATTTGAGACCCCTGAGTTAATTATTCTAACCTCTCATTCAAAGGAAATACCTTCCATATATTCCTATCAAATTGTTGTCTAAATACTTTAATATTAACCAAATGACTAAATGAGATTTTGTAAATGTGCAGAAATTTGATCTGAGAAGTTGACATGAACACTGCGACTTTCCTTTACATGCGGTTTTGGCAGGTTAAAGGCCTCAAAAGAGCTTCAGATGTAGATTCAATCAATTCGATGACTGTGTAAAGATGCATCTCTGCCTAATGATTTATGAACACTGACCAGAGTTCAGACTCTGTTGCAGACTACACTGTGTGTTGCAACAAAGGTCAAACAAACTCCTTTGCCTCTTATGATCTGAGGCTATCTCAATGCACGCACACACTTGCTGCTCGTTAATACATGTTGCAACACCCTCTGCTAAAAAATAAGGGACAACAACTTTTTTTAAGATGGATAACAAGAATAAAACTCAATGCAAACTGACACTTCCTTATATAGTAGTTAACCAAAAACTGCTTGTCATTTTTTAGACACTGATGTTTTAGGACAGGGTAATGAAGAGGTTGCTATGGGTTGTCCATAATTTTCTTCAGTTTAAGAACAATTCTTTGTGAAGTCGTCTTTGGAGGTTCTAGGAAGTTCCCCTGATGGAAACAGCCTTCTTTATCGGCTTGTTGAGCTTCTTTATGGCATTTACTATGAAGCTGCTACCCGAAAGGACCATAGCAGTAGAGATCAGCATCTTGCTGCAAACATTGAGGATGTAATCTACTTCTACTGGTTTCACAACTGCTTTTCCAATCCATTCAATTGTCTGGACAGTTTATTTAAATTTTGCTGTTTCCATTAAAGGAGAAGTCCGATTAGCAAGGAATAATCGATGGATCATTATTTTTTACATAAAACTAATACATTCACAATGATTTAATTAATTCAGCGTTAATCAGAAAAAAAAATAAAATCAAGAATTTTCTTCACGATCACTGAGTCTGGGACCGGCCATTTTTGCCCAAACATAGTAGCCCCTCCCTCCTGCCATCTTCCAGCAGTGACGTCATGGTGCGGTAAGCCTAGCGCCATTCTCCCTCGCTTTACAAGCTAAATCAATGGGAACTACTAGACACATCTGCAATCAACAACAATTATTGAAGATTTCCAGAGGACTTCACCATTGAAATTCACCAGAGCTATAGTGAAACTGACAATGCCCACGTGCATGGCAGCTGGATGCTGAATACGGGTAAAAGTGAAAAAAAAGAGTTATTCCACCTTTTCTGATTCCTGATCCTCCACGGACGGGTTGGTCGTTGGATCGCCAACTTTGAAGAGGGAGGATTTGCCATCGAACTTCTGGCCAGAGAAAAAACCCATAATATGTAGCCAACATTTGGAAGAAGAATGTTTTCAAGATGACTTGGATAATAGCGGCAGACAAACACCAGATACAGCACTGGGACTTGATCAACAGCCGATACCGCACCGTGACGCCACTAACCAGTAGGTGGCAGTAGTGTTCTTTGACAAACATGGATGCCTCCAGTAAAGCACATTCACATGAAAAAATTACTCTGAATTAAAACACTGATCATTTATTGAACAGGATGGAATCATTTCATATTTAAAGAACTTTCAGAAGTTTGAATTCTGAATATGAGCGACTTTTCCTTTAAGCTCTTATAATGTGATACTTCAAAATGCACTTGAAAAACATTGAGGGAAACACATCTGCTGATGCACCCAACAAATTCAGTCATTAAAATATTTCAGCTGATGACAGGAGTCTGTCTCATGCTAAAATTCAGATGTGTAGAGACTGTTAAAGTGAGGAGGATTTGTCCCCTTGGAAGTAAAGGCTGTAGCGCCCCGGGGCCTCCTCACACGGTTCTTTTCCTGGGAGCAAGTTATTTACTACTCTTAACTCAAACTCGTTAAAACCATATAAAAAAGGACTATAAAAACAGGAGTAAAAAAGTAACAGAGTTTATTCCAGATCAGGTCGTTACAGGACAGAGAAAAATGCTTCGAGCTATGCACAGCTGTGGTCTCAAAAATCACGTCCGCAAGCGTCCGGCAAAGTTTGAGCCCCGATGAAGGTCATCCCCTGCTTCTTATACCTTGTGAGTCTATGTGTTGCATCATGTGGATGCTTAGCTGTCCGTATCAGAAACTGACACGCCATCCATGTCTTGAACTCCATGCAGGTTGCCTCTCTGTCTCAGGGTTACAGATACAGCAGCTCTCCTATCAGACCGGCTCCAAGATGTGCCCATATTCTGTGTACTCTTAGAGACACGAAGGCTGTCTTGATTAGATGACCTCCGTACACACAGTGATATCCACAATGTGAAGGAAGGCCTTCTGCTCTGTCTAATCTGACTAACAAATTAACAGTGCACATGATGTATAAATAATAAAACCTAACAGCACCCTGCTGCTGATTTAATTGATTTGACACGTGACTCTTTAGTCTCACAAACTGTGGTCTGTTCATCAGGTTGTCTTCCATTTAGACAATTGTTGAGGTGTCCACTTCAGTCTTCTTTAGTTTCTAAAGGAGCAAATCTAGTAGGATGTTTTTAAATGCACTGAAAAAAATAAAAAAAACATGATCTTTTTTATTTACGTCCAAAGTATTTCAACAGAGATCCCCTCCCCCAAAAGAAAGTTTTTATCCGATCATTATCAATTCAGAATACATTTTAAAGAAGCTGCTCCAATTTCTATTACCTCTGTATCACCGGACAATACAGTGAAGGGCAACCATTTAATTCATTCCACTTCACAGGTTGATGAATTGATGATCAGTTTGCTTTTTTTCTGTGTTTATTCCCCTAGACAACACAGCCTCTTGAAAAAGAAAACACTTTAAAATTAGAATACAAAAGAATATGGCACTCTACATGCCTATAGGAGTTTGACCTAATTGGAAAAAAACTGTTTACTGCTGTATAAGAGGACCCTTCATAGGACAAGAGCAGCATATTTCTCCGAATTAATAGAAGAGACATTTACCTCTGCATTTAACCTATCCCCTTGGGGAGCAGTGGGCTGCCATTGTGCAGTACCCGGGGAGCAGTGTAGGGTTAAGGGTATTGATCAGAGACCGAAAGTGGCAGTCTGTGGGAGTGGGTTACAAACTCACAACCTCAGGATTCCAAGCTCTATGTCCTAACAACTAGGCCGCCACTCCCCACTCCTAGATTTCTTCTGAATCCAGTTGCCAAATTCACCCAGAGCCATAGCTCTGTTGAACCGTCCATCCCACCTGCTTTTAGCTGGAATGATTTTATGGGATTCTTTATAAATAAAATTTACTTTTATTAAAAATAAGATCATTAGCACTCCTCTAACTATGACTGGTTTATCTCTGGAAGGTGAGGTAGCATCTGGGGTAGCCATAGAACCTAACTTGTATCTGTACTTGTCCTGTCCTATATTTCAGATGGAATTGACTTAACGCTTTATAGGACAAGTTAGCGTTTTTGATCACTTGCATTCCCCTTACAAATGGAGTCCCCCAAGTTAATAAGCCTAGTTAAAAATGATATTTAGGTCAAAAAATGTCAGTGCCAGTATCAGCATCAATGCCTCTAAGGCAGGGGTTGCCAACACGGTGCCCGCGGGCACCAAGGGGCCCTCGAGGACCACATGGGGTGTCCTCAGCGCCTTCTGAAAACAGCAACTCAGCAGTGGGCTAAGTTTGAAATTTTTTATTTTATCCTGTGACTCTTCTTTTTAATCATTTTTATAGAGCATTTCATCATAGTAATCATATAGAGCATTTTAGCATTTATAGAGATTTTAAAATTATAAGGTTTAAAGGAAAATTAGAAATTAAAATTTAACAATAAGAAAAAATGTGTTTAATTTGGATGAAGTTTAGGTCAACGCTTATCCCTCTTGTTCATTGGTATTGGTTGCCCTTCCTATGATTCAATAGCCATGAAGTAGCCCTCAGCCTTGAAATGGTTGGTGACCCCTGCTCCAAGGTTATATTGGTCCAAAAAATGTTTTTCTTTCACTCTGAGTGTTTTTCATGAATTTCCTCTAGAAGCACTTTTGTTATTTATCTTTATATATTCGGGCAAGTTGGTGTTTCTTGTTATCACATTGAGCTTAATATTTGTAACATAAAAAAATCTGTAATTTTTTTTATTTTTAGTATGGATTCTAATAACACTATTGGCTTGAAATTTTGATTCTCAAAGTGTTTGCCTGAGTGCTTGTATAAAGGGTTAATATTGAGTTTTATTAACCAAAGTAAATCACAACATTAACTTCTTAATGCATATAGAAACATCTAAACAACTGAAAATATTTAAAAGGAACAGTAAAAAAACAAGCTTTCTCTAGACAGTCACTGACTGTTCAGTAAACTAAACCTTAAGCACTCTGACCTTTGCAGTTTCAGAGCTGGGCAAACAGACAGCAGCAGAAAATTGGCTCCAACTGAACTCTGGGTTAAACTTCCCTATTTTCTATTTGAAAGGCTAGAATAAAAATTCTGTTGAAGCTTTCATAATTAGGAATCCTTGTATTTGTGTTATAAATAAAATTAAAAAATAAAATCACAAAGACTAGTTTTGTTTTGTGGTTAACTGGGGTATGTTAAACTTTTGTTATCTGATCAAATAAAACATCTGTTGATAACTACATATATGGAGGAATGACATTCATGTATTGACCAGATATCTGCAGGTGAATAACCTGCAGTGTGTGGGAGGTCTGCCCTGTGAGACTGAAGTTGGGAGGATTTTTAGTTACCTGCTATTTAATAGTTACTGACTCAGGATCAACCCAGTCAGCCATGGGTCGTCCAGGGAACCAGATGTGGACATGTACCTTGTGGGTCTTCTTATGTGGGATGTTTGTTGGTCCAACAGTGGCCAGCCCGTAAGTTTATATAAACCTTTTATAAATATAATTAATATGGTTTAAATAAAGTTTTTGTTGATTGGGTTTAAACCATCGAGATTACAGCTGTTATTGTGATTTTGTCTGCAGACATTACCTGGTGACAATTCCTGCTATTCTTGAAGCTGGAACTGAGACCAAATTCTGTGCAAGTCTCATGGATCCCAGTGAGACTCTGACCATGACTGTCTCTATGAGGTCTGACCAAAACCATTCAGTCCTTTATGAGAGGACCTCCAGTGAGGAGTTTCTCGAATGCATCCAGTTTCAGGTCAACTTTTAAGAAAGACTTTATTTGCTCAGATAAAAACAAAACATTTATTTAAAATTTCAAACATAACTGCTAAACAAAAACAAAAAAATTCTGTCACCAATCAGAGTGTCATGTTTATTTTTTTCTTTTGTTTTTTTTCTGCCACAGGTCCCTTTACTGGAAAATGAAAAGGTGGCCATGTTTGAGGTGGAGGTACGAGGAAACACGTTTAACTCTAAAGAAGTCAGAAAAGTCATGATCAAAGTCTACCGACCAATACACCTGATCCAAACGGACAAACCCATCTACCTCCCTGGACAGACAGGTAACTCAGTCAATGTTCTCTTTGACAAACCTTTAATGATGATTTCAGATTATATAAATACTTTGTTTAATCACAGTCTGTCTAAAACCTTCATATAATCTTCCCATAGTTCAGTTCAGAGTGGTCTCAATGGATTCAAAGTTAAGACCAATTGATCAGCTGGTGAGTTGTTCTTTTTTTTCCCCCCAAAACTACAATGATTGGGCTTCAAAGGCTCCAAACAAAACTCACTCAAGTTTATTGATTAATGCTATGGATGTAATATATTGTTTCTGCCAAGTGGGCTTTATTGATCTTTTTAAAAAATTTAAGAATCCCGTGACACAATGCTGTTAAGTCAATAAACCAAAGGAGTTAATCTAAACAAATAATCATCTATTAAAACTTTTGAAAAGTGAGTCTGGTTCATTTGAACAGTTTTGCAGGTTTCTTGTTAGCATACACTGGGGGAAAGAGTGCCTTGCATTTTTTACCCTTTGAGCTCTTTTTAACTTTTTCATGCTACAACCACATACTTTGTTTTTAACTTTATCAAAACATGATGGATATTTCCCAAGATGTGTGAGAACATTCTGTGTGACTTGATATTTAGACAATTCCTCTGAGGTTATTCCTATAGGGCAGTTTACAGTATGTCTCTCCTAGCATTGCCCATGTAGAGACACACATTATTCTATGCAAAACAGCTCAAACTCACAATAAACGTAAAAATAGGAACTATATTTTTTGAGTTTTATCATTGTTTTATTGTTAAATCATGTAAGGTGCATTCTAAACAAATGCACCTTACATGTTGTAAATGTTATTCCTATGTAGAGGGAAGCTCAGGACGGATGCAAGGCGGCTTTTGGTGGCAGTGGGAACAGCTCAATAACGCGTGTCTACCCGTGTCAAACGCTTCGGCAAGCGACCAGAGCTGGGTTTACTCGCTGATTTATGTGATACCATTGACCGCAACATATATACGTCAACAGACCGTGTCAGTCATTCACCTGCGTATCTCCGCCTAGTTTTCATTACCACTCATCAAATCCACCTGCTTCAGCCTCTATTTAACCAGCCTTCAGACCAGCCATCTGTGACAGATTACTCAAGCCGTTGTTGAGAGTTCTCTATGGTACCTGACCCCTTCTACCTCTGGACTCCATGAGCCTGCCTGTCCCCACTCTGCTCTGTTTGCCTTGCCTGTCATCGGACTTGGACCTGGATTTCTGCCTGTCTTCGAACCAAACCTGGAACCGTTCTCGATTTCCTTTTGGCACCTCTTCAGACTTTAAAGCCACCGGCTTTGGCTTTGTCCTCAGGATCATCCTGCCTTCCTTGGTCTGCTCGGTTCTCATCTCCTGCCTGTTCGCAGATCTCTGTGGAAGAAGTGTCTGGTGCTCTCTTGTTTGCAGCCGACCAGCTGTAACCTACCTCATCCTCTGGGCATGGACTGAACTATAAGGCCAGGTTACTGACTCACACGTTCATTATAATCCTCCGCCGGATAGAGGTGGTCACTAACCTGCTGTCTCCCTCTGCAGAGGTTCCTGCCTTAGATGCTAGCACCGTTCACTGCAGTCCTGTTTCTAATAAATATTTTGAGAAATTTGACTGTCTGTCTGCCTCACATGCAGGGTCCTACTGTTCTGAGCCTGACAAAATAATCTGTCCTAACATGGATCCATCGGCAGAGAAATCTTGAGTCAGGAGACATGTCTTTCGCCCTCTAAATTGTTTAAGGTTGATCCTGATCAGTGTCGGGCTTTTTTTCAGCCAGAGTGAGATTCATTTTGAGCTTCAGCTTCAGGGGTTCTGTCAAGATCTTGGTACTGATTTCTTGTCTGATTACTTATTTCACTGACTTGCTTATCTCCGCTCACTCCTTATTACTGCTCATCTGATCCACCTGCTTCAGCCTCTATTTAACCAGCCTTCAGACCAGCCATCGGTGCCATATTATTCAAGCCTCTGGTGAGCGTTCTTTAGCGTACCCGTGTGTTCTGATTGTCTGATGCTGACCCATTCTGCCTGTGGACCTGTGAACCTGCCTGTCCCCATTCTTATCTGTTTGCCTGCCCTATCTTCGGACTCTGTCGGTTGCTGACACTGTAACACTTCATGTGGCAGAAACGGCCTTCCGTGCCAAATTTGTAAATATGTGACCACTGTGATAACAAAGAGGGTCATCATGTATCCATTAGTAAAATCCATCGCCTTTGAGAGAAATTTTTTCATTGGAAATACAAACAAAGCGCTCTTAGCAAAATCCTATAGATGATAATCTGATTTCCCAGTCTCCTGAAGGCAGCATGGACTGCACCAACCAACCAGTTGCAGTGCCATGAATTTTTTTGCAGAAAACTACAGAAGAGTATTGCTGTCACCAAAGAAGAAAAGAATCTCTAAGCTTATCCCATAATTACGATATAAGATCTCATAATTATAAGATATTATATTTAGGAGATCAGGAAGGACAGTCATTAATGAGCTATGCTACATGAAACGTGGGTTATTGGATTTAATCTGCTTTCATCTCCTTTTAGGTGTGTGACAATGGGAAATAATGAGTTACCTCAATGTGGATGGAATTAGTTTTAGTTTGTCAGCATTAAGCAGTACGTCCTTAGAAATGTTCAGGCGAAAAAGCCCACTCTACTCTGACTCGCTGGAAGTTACAATGTTCCTGCAGGAGCCTTTAAAGCAGCACGGGATGTTTTATGGTTATAAATGAATGCATCTGAAATGCATTCCCGCTGGCTTGGTGGTGTCCCAAAGAACTGTTTGCTACCTTTTTAAAAATCCTAGATCCTCATGGAGAACAGCTGAGGCTTCGTCGCATCGTTTAAAACGATCTGGTCCCAACTTCATGCAGCATGTCGATTCATATGAAACACTAAAACCATACGGAATCTGTATTAATGGAGCTGTTGATGGATTTCTGACTATGGTCGTATTGCTGCATGCTTATTCCACAAGGACTAATCCCAGGGTTATAGCTACGTATTTTGTTGATGAAGTAAAAAACAGGAGCGGAGCTCCAACGCATATCAGGACAGGCCTCGGCACAGAGAACGTTCAGTGAAACAGATGCAGATATTTTAAAGTAACCATGAAGACCAGCTTTCTGAGAGATGCTTCATTACTTGCTCAAGTAATCATAACCAAATATATTGACAGGATCTCGTAATTATGAGATCTTATTTCTTAATTATGAGATCTCATTATTAGGAGGTAAGATCTCATAATTATGAGATAAGCTGTCTAATTTTTAGCAAGTAATTGAAGATCTAAACTGCATACTTGTATATCTTTTTTGTAAGCCTTATTTTTAAGAAATTATTCACAAAAGAACCTAAACAGACGTTTGTGTTTGAAATAAGGCAAAGTATGTGGTCAAATTCATTGGGTGTAAAAACTTTTGTAAAGCACTGTGTAAATCTGTCTGCTCCCACAAGAGTCTTCTTATCTTCATACCTTTGGGTTTAAGGATAATTTGATGGGGTAGGACGTGTCTAGATGTTTTATTTGAACTTTAACTGTTATATAAACACACTCTATTGAAATATCTATAGATCTATTTTGGTAACCTACCCCCCAGTGTTAAAAACTCTTTGTTAAATAATGTTTTGAGGATATTAGATAAGGTCATCCCTCTAAACCAGAGGTCTGCAGCCTTTCATATCTAAACATCCGTTTTCCCCAAGACTTAAAAGGTTGCATAGACCCGCAAAATATTCTATGACTTTTTAATAAACACAACCAAATATTTTTGTTGAAATTTCTGCAATAGGAAATGTGTTGCCATCTTAAAAAAGATGCAGTTTATTTGTATTTTTAGCTTTTAAAATAATTGTGAAACATAATTTATAAGTTAAGTAAAAGAACAAGAGCTCTAAAAACATACTTCTTTGTCCTTTACATGTCACTCTTGTGAAAATTCAATTCAAATATTCTTTATAAAAAACAATAAAGCTTCTAAGACAGGTGTATGTCATAATACATTAGTTAGTTCTTAGTATGACTTTAAGACATTATATTAAATATTAATATTAAAAGCCATTAGTAAGAACCACAAGTGGCTCTGGAGCCGCAGGATGCAGCCCCCTGCTCTAAACCATAGAATTAAAAATTTTAATAACCATGAAGTTGCATGATGATAATGAAACCTTCTATGTTAATCGGATTTATTTTTATTTTTTTTAACTCTGTTTTCTCTTTTCCCCTTTTGTCCAACAGTACAACATTATCGAAATTGAGGTAAGAATATCTCTAATCTTTTTTTCTCTGAAGTAGGCTACATAAGCAGGTTAACCTGTTTGTTTTGCTACATATACCACTGGTATATGTAAAGCTTTGGGTTAAATCCAGCAACAATCACATAAAAAAGATGAAAATCTACTGGTAAAATACTGTCAAAAATATCTGAACAAAAAGAAAACAACAAAACCAGGAGCTTGATGTTTGAGAAAGACAATAAACCATGGTGCAAAAAGCTAATGCTAGACCACATTAGCAGATCGCAAACAGCAGGCACAGCAGAAGCAGCTGGTTTACATGCAAAGTCAAGGGTTGATGCGCATCAAGGTGCAGCAAAAGGTTCCGCAGCATCTAGACGCACGCGCAACGCCATTCAGAAGCAGCAGCTGCTGGAGTTGGGAAACATTCAACTTTAGCTGCTGGACATCAACCAATGAGAGAAGCTGATCTGGGAGCTG
The DNA here is from genome assembly GCA_018398635.1 of Cyprinodon brontotheroides. Lineage (NCBI taxonomy): Eukaryota > Metazoa > Chordata > Actinopteri > Cyprinodontiformes > Cyprinodontidae > Cyprinodon > Cyprinodon brontotheroides. Next base: position 2,500,121 of record JAGKQL010000041.1, read on the forward strand.
GCGGGGAGTCAGACGCAGCACTGCAGATGCAGAGCGCTGATCACTCCTTTGAAACAGTTTATTAACGCCTAAATTAACTGAAAATCCTTAATTGAACATTTCTTGATATATTTGGGCAAATTGGCGTTTCTTGTTAATTTTTGCAATCAAAACATAAATATTTTTTGAAAGTTACAAAGGCTATAAGGTCCTGGATTCCAATAACACTATTGGCCTATAAAGGGTTAACCCCCCCGCTGCTCCCCAAGGGGATGGCTAAGAAGTAGCAGTGAATTTATCCAGTGTGTTATTAATAAAGTTGAGTTATTATTATTACAACAGCTCTTTGAACGTTGGTAACTCATTTTAAGTAGCTAGTTAATCACTTGGGCGCAGGTCTTCAACAGGGTTTCCCCTAGGGGGTCCACAGAGGTACTGCATGGGGGTCACGAATGTTTTGGTAGATAAGACTTTTTTTTATATTCCCCCCTGCGATTTTTTTCCACTAATTGAAATGTCTTTAAATCCACATGAACATGAATCCAACAGACTGTAGTAAACAGATAAATGGAGGCAGAAGATGTCTTTCAGTCATCAATGCTCACATTCAGAGACACACAGGAGCTCTTTCAAGCTGGACACCGGCTCATTCCACAACACCTGTCCCATCAACCAGAATCAGAATGCTTTTAATAATCCCAGGGAGGGATTACTTTAGTTACATTACTCCATCTGTAATAGAGTGACTATAGGACCAGTTTGATAGAACACTATTTCATGCAATATATATATAATTAGGGAGTCCCGCTCCATCTCGCCATCAGTTTGAGGTCATTGGCCTGGAAAAGGTTGAAGACTGCTGCACTAAGGTGTTTTAAAAGGTTTTGGCTACAGATCTCCTATTAAGACCTCAATTGTTTGATATATTACCTCATGCACATCTATTTTACACTCATTTTAAAAAGATGACTCGATGTCCACGTGTTTCACTAAACCTGGGGATTTGTAATCCACAGGTAAACCATAGCATATAAGAACGATGGTAAGGTAATTGTAATGTACCAAGCACATCAATGATTGAGAACAATACATCTATACTTGATTCTCTCTATATGCATACCAAATCAATCTTTATATAAGGTCTGAAATTTGTGAACATTTTTGCAAAGCATTTGCAGAAAGTTCAAAGTATTCCATATTTCATCCCACTTACTGTCACATAAAAAATTTTATCATTCAAAATTATACTTGCCCCCCCAAACTTTTCAACACTTTTAGGTTAAAAACATAAAGATATAACATAGTAATTCTGTGTGAAGAATCAACAATAAGTGGGACACAATCATGAAATGGAACAAAATTTTAAACTTTTGTCCCTCATTGAGGTCTAGAAGCACAAGATCTATATCCAGCCAGTCAGCATAGATACTGCTACATGGTTGTACACCTTTTTATGAAATTTGACCAATTAGATGAGCCCTTTAATAATATATTATCTACTGGAAATTACGTTGGGGGAAAAAACTTAAGTCAAGAAAAATGGTAAAAAGCTCCAGTTAACAATTATATTTAGGTTTATATAGAAAAAATGCCAGTGCCAGTATCAGTATCAGCATTAATGCCTCTAAGGTTAATCTGGACCCAAATAATGTGTTTCTTTCATGAATTTCTTATAGAAGCACTTTTGTTATTTTTCTTAATATATTGGGGCAAGTTGCCATTTCTTGTTATTACATTGACATTAGTTTTTGCCATCAAAATATTCATATTTTTTAATGCTGCAAAGGTAAAAAGGTCTTGTCCTGGATTCCAATAACACTATTGGCTGGAAATTTGGATTTTCAAAGTATTTCACTGAGTTCCCTATAAAGGGTTAAAGCATAGAGAGCTTCATGAAGAACAAGGAACAACCAGGCAGATGCTGTTGTAGAGAAGTTTAAAGCTGGATTTGGATCCAAACAGATTTCCTGAGCTTTAAACATCCCACAGAGCACTAAGCAGAGATAAGATTAAATGGAAGGAGTATGAGACCAATGGGAAGCTGTGTCTATTGGACAACAATCAGTCGTACGCTGCACACATACGACCTGCACTGAAACCAAATTAGATGTTTTTAGAAACATTGCAAAATGTTATGTTTGGCGTAAAGCAACACAGCTCATCACCCTGAACACACCATGCCCACTGTCAGACATGGTGGTGGCAGCATCATGGCTTGGGCCGGCTTTATGTCTTTCCATGGGCCCCATAAAAGACGTTGATATTTGGCCCTCAACTTCAATCTAGAAATCTAACTAAGCTTTGGTTGAAGAAGGTTGAAGAAACAAGGCTGCTGATGGATCGTCTATTTACATGATTATTGGACAAAGACAATTATTTAATGTAAATATCCTGCTAAACATCTAGTAAAGTTTGGGAGATTTTAACCTCGTTGTCCTGTTGCCTTGTCTGGTTGATAAAGGTAAATTTTCTGGCTTATTTGTTTGGCCTCTGTGTTATTTACAGGGCCAAATAATTTAGCGCAATTTGACAGGGGGGGTGTTCATATATAGTCAGCTGTGTTTCACTGTTTACTGCTGAAAAATGCAGAGGGAAGGAGGCAGAGGTGAGCTCTTGTAGTTTTAATGAAGTATTCACAAGTAACTGAGGCAGGAATCCAAAAATCCAAAATTGAAATGTAAAACAAACCAGAACCATGGAGACATCAGGAACAACGAACACGAGGAGCCGGGGAAAGACGAGGAACCAGCACTGAGGAACTGCACAGGTAGAGTTTATATGGGAGACTGAACAAAGACTGGACTAATGAGCTGATTGGGAGCAGGTGTGAAGAGAGGATTCTAGAAGGGAGCGAGGGAAAAGGAGACCAACACAAGAGGGCAACAAAGACAAGCCTAAGAACCCAAATATATCCAGAAAACTTACCAATAAAACTAGAAAACATGGAGCAAAGTAAAACTGAATACTCAAAAAGAAAACTTAACAGAACCAAGACCGTGACAGATTATTTATTTTACTGCAAGATTTTCTTTTTATATTTGAAAAATTTAGCACGAAGCATCTTTTATTCTTCTTTTGGGCCCCCCTCAGGAAAGGGCCCTTAGAATCATCCTAACTCGTCCCCCCAATACAACGCCTCTGACTGTAATCAGAAAGTATGCATGATAATATTTAGCCCTTTCTGAGCCCCTGAAACGTGTTTCTATGTCCATTCGGGTCATCTCTCCGAGAGCCTTTCTTTGTAATTACCTTCAAAGTTTCTCTGTGTTACTTTTATACCTGTAGGGTATTTTCCAGAACCTATGATTTATGACTAGAACTGCCCCTCTCTGCATTTTGCTTCAAGTCTCTCATATCTGCAGGACCTGCCGGCCCAATGCTAAGCAAACTGTTGTCTCCTGAGCTTCTCTACCCTCAGACTGAATAGAACCGATCTCTATTCACCTCTTTATGGCAGAAGTTATCCCTCTTGCTGGAAGTCAGCTTCTAGTCTCCCTCATCAGTCTAACCCTCCAACATCCAATCTCACCTTACATTGTCCATTTTTTAAATCACGTGATGTCACAGTGCTCCAGACCCTAGTTTGAACATAAAACCTTTTTAATCAGAGTTGTCTTGGTCTCCTGCCTATGGGTCAGGATTATATACAAAGCCAGGGCCATGTTTGTTAATCTCTGCTTTGTTCTCATTATCATTTGTCTGAGTTAACAGGATTCCTACAGGAACAGGATTGGACAATGGATCAATCAAACATCTAACAGCAAAATCCTGCAGCTCTCCTACCCCCTAAACTCTGAGGCCCGCGAAGGAAGCTACACAATCTCTGTGACAGCGGGTGGAGATAAGCACTCTCACACCTTCAAAGTGGAGAAGTATGGTATGTCAGGGATATTAACATATATTTTATGTTACCACAATGTTTACCTTTATTTTCTAATGGTAACATTTAATGTTTTGCTGCTCAGTTTTGCCTAAATTTGATATCACCACAACTGTGAAGGAAGAAGTCAGCATTGGACAGGAAGAATTTGAAACTAAAGTATGTTTGAGGTCAGTAACAGCTGCTTTTCATAAATGATCTCCAGAAGAACAGCAGTTCCTCTCTATGGTGACTCTGTGATCTGTTTAAATGAACCAGGTACACATATGGACAGCCTGTTCCAGGAAGCGTTACAGTCAAGGTCTGTCGACCTTTTCCCAGGCGTTATTATGATTACTCAGGGGATTCCGGAACTCTTGAAGACCAAAAAATATTTCCTCCATGTGAGACAATCCACAAGCAGGTAGAGTTACACACCTTGGTCATGTTGACAATGTCTACATGTGCAACAGCTTTCTCCTTTCTGACTTTCAAATGTGTTGAATATTGACCAAGAAGAGAGAGTTTTAAGCTTGATAAATGGCTCTCCATGTGGTAAAGAATTTTCCATTCAAATTTTCTGCACACCTGGATTTTCTTTTCCATTGTCTTTACTTACCTACCTTTATCAAAAATTGTTCTGCATAAAATTAATATTAACATTTACAAATGTATTATTAAAGTAGATATTAATGTATAATTTCACTGGAGACTCCCAGATGACTTGCAGAGACACATCATTTTCTCTTTACCCCAAATAAAGTAAAATTTAGTTCTGAAACAACAGAACAACATTTTATGAATTCGGTATTAATAAACTTAAATGTTAGTATTTTGATGTGTATAATTAACCACAGCATTTTAGGTGTCAAGTCATTGTTATATGAAAAATTTAAATGTTTAATAAGTTTACTGCTGCCACCGTCTGTATTAGAGGGCGAAAAAAATGGTAGGGGTGGCCACAGAGGTGGAAAATGATTGGCTAAGGGGGGCCATGGCCACCTCTGGTCCCCCATCTAGCTCCGCCCCTGAACCTGGAGGTGTGAAACCTCTGCTTTACCCAAATGGTTGCTTTTATTCAGATCTGATAACAGAAACATCAAGCACTTTATCCTGCTTAACATCAAATGTTTGTTAAAGAAAGTTTCTTTAATATCTGTTGCTGTGACAGATTCCCAGGTAACCAACTCGGACCAAAGGACCTAAGCTGTTACTGTCTGCTGTTACCGACCAGCATTTGGTCCACTACCATAATTAATAACAGTCAGACTATTTTATATAATTATATTTATATAATAACAGTCAGACAGAAATGAGCTTAGAGCCCAGTATAAGAAGGAGAGTTCTCAGTCTTTATGTTTTCTGTTTATCTCAATGTATCTTTCTTTTTTGTTGGCTTTTTAGACAGACAAACATGGCTGCGCTATCGCTGAATTTAAAATGTCAAGTTTCACCAAACTAGACCAAAAGATATTGCAGGACAAACTTGAAGTTCATGTCACTGCTGAGGAGGAGGGAACAGGTGAGTCATGTTGATGTACTTAAAGCTGACTTTATAGCGGCATTTTTAAATCTATAATAGGCAGACGACCATTGAAACATGGTATTTTTTTATGTTTAGGTGTTTCACAATCACAAATGAAGAAAATAAGCATTTCCTACATTATTGGCAAGCTGGCATTTGTTGACCCCCCCAGGATTTATGACAAAGGCTCAAACCTGGAGGGAAAAGTAAGTAAGAACACTGTGATGGAAAAACGTTATTTCACCAACAGATTTCTTGTTTTTCTTGTTTTTGTTAGACTTGAATGTCACACAACTATGGCTGCATTGAATACAGGATATAGTTTTAACAATGTTTTTGTTTTTGATGGGGACAAAGTTTATGTAAAACAATGTGGTTCTACTTAAAATAGTGATTGCCCTGCTTTGTGCATTATAAATGATCTGTAAATAAACACAGCTTTTGGAAGAAAAGTCTCATTTTACCAGTAACACCCAGTTTCTGAGAATCCAGAAATAATATAAATAGAAGCTTATTGACAGAATGAAGTTTGTTAAAAGATCTAATCCCCCATGTCTCAGTTTTTCTAAGGTTTTTAAACCACATTGAGGCACAAATCTCAAACCACCAATGCAGAAAAATGTGTCAACCTTTCAGAAAACGATTGATCGACGAAACTTACTGCAGGAGGTCTCAAAAAGCGTTGGACCATAGCTAAAACACAGAGAATGCAGTTTCAAAGGGAGACGTCATGTAAAATCCACTTTCTACACAAAGGGCCAGTTTGGTTTGGATAGCACTCTACCTTAGTGTAGAGATCTGCAACCCAAACTGTTCAAAAAGCCCTACTGGACCAAAAAAACGAATCTGCCTGGAGCCACAAAAACGTAAAAGTCTTCTATAGGCCTTGTATGGCAACACGGGCTGTAAGTGTATTAATCTACTATAAAAAATGATTACCTGGGCTTATATATTTAATAAGCCTTCATGGTTAAATGTCACATCATGCCCTGCTGTATGCAGAGATGGCAAAAGTACTCACTTTCCGTTACTTGAGTAAAAGTACAGATACTTGTGTTAAAAAATACTCTGGTAAAAGTGGAAGTACTGATTAAACTTCTTTACTCAAGTAAAAGTAACAAAAGTACAGGCTTGTAAATTTACTTAAAGTATAAAAGTAAAAGTAGAAACCACTTTTTTCATGCCGTTGCCTACATTTTAAATGGATGTCTGCCAATAGGACTAGATCTCCGTTGTGTTCATTTTCAATCATCTCTGCCGTCCATGCTACTATGCTAACGCCACCGCCACCGCCCACCAAGCTGCAATGATTTTCCGCCAATGAATACCGCCCGATCTGTCGATTCATCTTGTAGTGGTGCGTCAAATGCAACATAGATTCCCATCCAATTAGATTGAATTTGGTATTGATGATGTGAAAAATAATAACGGTAACTCCATTGAAATGATTCAAAACTAAAGTAACGAGCCAATTTTTAAAATGTAAGGAGTAGAAAGTACAGATATTTGTGTAAAAATGTAAGGAGTAGAAGTAAAAAGTCGCCATTAAAATAAGTAGTAAAGTAAAAAATATCAGAAAAATCTACTTTGAGTACAGTAACGAAGTATTTGTACTTCGTTACTTTCCATCTCTGGCTGTATGATAGTTGGTGCTTTAAGTTTAAATTCCATGACAATATTAATGCATTGGGTTTGGTTGCATTAATGAAATTATAGAAATATCAAATTTTTGTTTTATTTGTATTTTGAGGATTCGGGTGGAAAAAGATAGAAGAAAGTTCCCATCACTGCATCAGAGCGCTAACTGTACGATCTATGAACAGTTTTCTGAGCAGTAGTGGAGTTTGGAGATGCAATCCACGTCTAAATGTATCTTTGCTCTCCTCTAATTTATCCAGAAGTTCTGCAATTACACTTTTTCTCTCCCAGCTTGGTGGTTTGCTGCATATTTAGCAGCCTTCCCTGGAAATGCCTTTCCTAATGACTCTTTATTCTTTGACGACTTCTCATGATGCTTTGAAAGGAGAGCTCTTGTAAAGCATTCCAGGACATATCTGCTCATCTAAAGACCATTGATGATCACTATTTTTAATGTGCATTGTAGGAAATTTTGAGTTCACTACCTTTTCCACCCACTAGACACTCGAACACTCATTTAAAATAGCTTAACCACTATATAGCGATTAGGGGTGACGTTATGACACAAGCCTTGTCTTCTCAATCTGTTGGTTTACAGTTTTTCTACCGGAACACAGAGGGACATTCATTGAGCTAAAGTGCGTTAATGCTAGCAGCCTTTAGGTGCAGCTAACCCAATATATTAAAGGTACAGCAGCGCCCAATGGCTCCAATATATACAGAGTTGCTTTAAATGCAGCAAAAAGTAAACAAACTTTTAGGGTATATTTTTCCACAATGCTCTTGAATAGTGAGTGTTTTATATCTTGTGAGTCAATGCACTATTTTATTCCAGAATTGTATTTCTTACAGGTCAAGGCTGTACACTACAACGATACGCCCATTCCTCACATGCCGCTATATTTGTTTGGGGGGAGTAGATGGTCTGCAAGATTACTGCAGAACCTCACGACTGACAGCAACGGTTTCGCCACATTCTCTGTCAGCACAGACACTTTTGATGGAGATACTAGCCTGACTGTAAGTTAATTACATCTGTAACAATCCTGTTTTAATGATGAGGTAATGCAGTAACAAAAAAAAATATTTCTTTCTATTTTTTCATTTCTTGTTATTACATTGACCTTAATTTTTGCCATCAAGATATCCTTATTTTTTTTATTTTTACAAAGGTAATAAGGTCCTGTCCTGGATTCCAAAAACACTATTGGCTTGAAATTTAGATTTTAGTATTTCTCTGAGTGTCCTATAAAGAGTGAAGTGTTAAAAAATATGAATAAAATATGATCTGTTTGCATTTTAATGACCATCGTCTCTTTCTATATTACTTTGTTCTATAATCAGATAAACGTCTCACCAGAACTGCAGTACCCAGAGTATAGAACAGCTAACATTCCCAGTCAAGAACACACCTTTCTTCAGTCCCTACCTCCTTCTGCTGACACCAAATCAAGCAGCGTCTTGAAGATAAAGAGCATTGACTCTGCCCTTCCATGTGATAAAGAAGTGGACATCTCCATTGATTACACTTTTGTGCAAGAACCACAGGGATCTGTAGATATCTTTCATCTGGTGAGTCATTCATCCGGTTACCAACATTTAATATCTAACTTTATCTAATATCTTGGTTTTGCTGATGAAGATTCTCAGTCATCCAGGTCAGAGTGATTCCAAAAAAAGGGAATAAAAATCAATCCACTGGATTTTGTTTCCAAGTTTGAAGACGTTTCTCCTCCATCCAGGAAGATTTTTCAATCCAAAATGTCAGAAATAGCGTTTAGTTCCAGGTTTTATCCAGCAGCCCAACAAAGCCTGGTTTTAGTTTAGAAAACATGCAAATAGAAACAGATGAGCGGGTTCATCCCTTTGGAATGGGGGCGTTTGGCTTCTTTGTTAGCCTGCAATGCCCCATACCTGTCTATGTCTCTGAAAGGGGGGGTCGTTAGAGGGAATAGTTGGCCTGGATGAACAGGTGAGGTCTTCCGCTCTCCAGTACTGGGGCTGGGGCTGTGATGATAGTTTTAAATGAACTCGGATGAACAGCCGCATGTCAAAGCTTAGCAGACTTGGCAGAAGAAAGCCTGCATTCAGACTTAAGCAAAGTTAAACCAAGACAGTGATTTATTTGCATTAAACTATTAGAGCTGAAGCTTTATTGTATGTAAGAATTTATTGTATTTTTACCACTGAATGAGCAAGATGTAGGAGATGAAGATGAAAAAGATGTTAAAAACTGAATGCAGATGTTTAAATTTCCAAATGCATCAATTATGATAAATTAGTTCCTACTTTTTTATTATAACACAATTTTCCTTTAAGACAGCTTACTGTATCGGTAGACTTTAAGTGGCTCAAAATTTGTGATTCTTTAGAGTATAATAACTGGGTTCCAACTTTACTCTGGTGTCACATATCTCAGTAAATAGACAGGTGAAAGACTGAACCTAAACTTAATCCAATTAAATGCTAATGCTCTTTATCAATTCTATTCAGTTTATTTCTATAGCTCCGATTCACATCATGTCATCTCAGGTTACTGTCCAGTTCACCAGATCATCCAGTCAGATTGATTCAAAGTTTTCTATCTAAGGAAAACCAGCTGATTGCATCGACTCATTGACTCTTCAGCAATCCCTCACACTAAGCATGCTTGTAGCGACAGTGGAGAGGAAAAACTCCCTTTGAACAGGAAGAAACCTCCAGCAGAACCAGGCTCAGTGTGGCTGGCCATCTGCTGAGGGCCCACTGGGGTTCAAGGAGACAGAAGCAGACATAGAAAAAGAAGCATAGATACAAAAGCGCAACTGTCAACCAGCTCCACAGGCGGCCCGTCCAGAAAACACACAGCCAGGCAGGCAGAGCTCCGAGCCAGCTCCCATGTCAGAGGATGAAGAGAGCACATCCAGTTAGTCACAGTCAGAGAAACAGGACTACACTGGAAAACAGGCCAAGCTCCAACATCTAGAAACAAAGGTGTTGATGGCAGCAGCACAGCTGATATTTCTCTCCAGGATGGAGTCACAGCCAAACAGGAACAGACCAGATGAAGCTACTATGAGAAAAAGCAGAGAGAGCAGAACGTTAGAGATTGAACTAACAGATTCTGCAGAGTGGGGAGAATAGAGATAGAATGAAGCAGAATGATGAAAAAGGGGTCCCTATGTCCTCCAGCAGTCTAAGCCTATAGCAGCAGAACTATAGAGATAGATCAGGATAACCTGAGCCAGCAGTCTTCATGAAAGTTGTTTTTTTTTTGAATATCCATGGATTTTAATGCCCTGTTTTCAAGACAGATCCTAAGTTTTACCAAAAACTTTCAAACATTTATACTTGTACATGCCCAGTTGTGCTTAAAGTGCATAAAGAATTGAAATGTGTTATTTTTTTCCATAAATTCACAGGTCTTATACGGAGGAACTATTGGCAGTGGAGGACAAAAACAAGTTCAAATTGAAGATAAACCAGGTATATAAAAACCAAAGTGACACATTTATTAAAGTTTCTCTCTGTATTTTTCTGATTCTTTTTCAATTCACTGAATTAATGGATCAGTATAAGAATTTTAAGGTGTTTGTTTTCCTTGATATTGCATGTCTAACAGTGTGATGGATTTTTCAGTGAATGAGGGTCAGGTGTCCTTCAGCCTGAACATTTCTCCAGACATGGCTCCACTGATCCAGGTTGTGGCTTACGCTGTCCTCCCCAGTGAGAATGTGATTGCTGCCAGTGCTGAGTTCTCCACAGAAAAATGCTTTAGTAATAAGGTCAGTAGACATGAAAGGACACACATATGAAGACGCTGTTATAATCCTGACACAGTCCTCATAATATCTAGTTAAGGAAGATATTAAAGGAAAAGTCTGGTCAGCGAGGAATAATCAATGGATCATTATTTATATCTAAAATTAATACGTTTGCGGTGCTTTAATGAACAAATAGAAGCAATTATTTTCACCATGATCACTGCGTGGCTATCACTGAGTCTGGGAGCGGCCATTTTTGCCCAAATATAGTAGCCCCCTCCCTCCTGCCATCTTCCAGCAGTGACGTCACGGTGCGGTAAGCCTAGCGCCATTCTCCCCGCTTTCCAAGCTAAATCAATGGGAACTACTAGACACATCTGCAATCAACAACAATTATTGAAGATTTCCAGAGGACTTCACCATTGAAATTCACCAGAGCTATAGTGAAACTGACAATGCCCACGTGCATGGCAGCTGGATGCTGGAATACATCGGGTAAAAAGTGAAAAAAAGAGTTATTCCACCTTTCTGATTCCTGATCCTCCCCACGGACGGGTTGGTCGTTGGATCGCCAACTTGAAGAGGGAGGATTTGCCATCGAACTTCTGGCCAGAGAAAAAACCCGTAATATGTAGCCAACATTTGGAAGAAGAATGTTTTCAAGATGACTTGGATAATAGCGCGTTGTGACAAACACCAGATACAGCACTGGGACTTGATCAACAGCCGATACCGCACCGTGACAATGTCACTAACCAGTAGGTGGCAGTAGTATTCTTTGACAAACATGGATGCCTCCAGTAAAAAGCACATTCACATGGAAATTACTCTGAATTAAAAACATTTATTGAACAGGATGGAATCATTTCAGATTGAACTTTCAGAAGTTTAAATTCTGAATATGAGCGGACTTTTCCTTTAAAGTCAATTGTTTTGGTTGATACACTGCAGAGGAAGCAATAAATTAATTCAATATCTTTAAGGGATTGATTATCAATTATCTAATTAGTAAATAAAGTTATGTGTAAATGATGTGGCTCAGGTGTCGTTGGAGTTGTCTCCATCTCCAGCTGTTCCTGGAGAGGAGATCAAATTGCAACTAATGGCTCAGCCTGACTCCCTGTGTGGTATCAGTGCCGTCGATCAGAGTGTCCTCATCAAGGAACCCGGGAAGACTCTGGATAAAGAAAAGGTACCAGCTAGCAACCTTTATTAGTCCACACACAGACTTCTTTGTTGTGAGATAAAAGAAAAGTCATTGAATTCATTTTTCTGACTTGTAAGGAACCAAAGAAACACAGAACAATTTCAGATTTTGTCTTTCAGATTTTTGGCATGCTGCCTGTTAAAAAAATATCACATATACCACACCAAGTCCAAGATCCTACAGATTGTTTGAATGTGAGGCCAAGGAAATATGTTTTACCACATCCAGGAAATGAAGAGGAACCCTATACTGTTTTCCAGGTACTAAGCATAAAGCACCATACAATACAAAGCATATCAATTAAACACATGTGGTCTTTTAAAATATTGCTACAATTACTTTTTGTGTTGTCCCAAACTGTGCAGAATGTAGGACTGAAAACAGCAACAAATCTAATGATAAGATGGCCCACTTGTGTCACACTTAAGGGAAGAACTTATCATCATGACTATGCTGGTAACTTTTGACCTGTGGAGCGGGACAGTACAAAGATGGTTCTTTTAATAAATGTAATTTGTGTGACTAATTCACATCTGATTCATCTTCTTTTTGATTCTGTAAAGTTGCAGTGATGGAACGCAATTTATATACTCCACAAGTTGCTTATAGTTTAGCAGACGCTGATATGGTACCTGATGCAATACAAACAGTTCGTACTTTCTTCCCTGAGACCTGGATATGGGACCTTATGGAGACCGGGTGAGATGCTGATGAAAACATTGTTATGTTCAGAAAACGATAATAATGTTTCAGCACATTCACACTGTATATGTTTGTAATCCTACACAACGATAAATCACATCTAAAACTCAACATAGTTTAAGCCAATTGGTGTCATAATTAGTGATGGGAGAAATGGCCTTGTAACACCGTTACCTTTTTAGTAACCAGTAATCTAACTCACTACTTTGACTTTAACTATAACGCAGTTATTGCCGACAACCCGTTACTGCACTGGAAATTACTCATGTCGCAGGCAAAGTTAACCTTTTTTTCATGATAATACTCGTGCGCGCTTTGTCATGAGAGAGGGAGGATGAGATTGGCTGATGTATAGTGAGATTCCGTCTGTCAGTTGGGTAGGTGGTTGTTTCTGCTGGTGGGTGTTAACGTACAGCACACACAGAGAGATGGAGAGTCAGGAGGACTCCTGCAGCAAAACAGCGTTTTCCTGATGGAAATACCGGTGTTTAGTCGAGCTGCGCTTCCCTATCAGATCACGGTTTCCCTTGCATCTCCGCTCGGCGACAGCAGGTGGCACGATTCACAGCGCCAAGCGACAGAAAACGCCATCGAAACAGCCGCCCTGTGCTCGCAGCCACAGGGGAACTAAGGAGAGAGCGTGAACGATCAAATGTTAGCCTATATGGAGAAAGGGAGAAATCAGGATGGATTTGGATGGATGGATGGATGGATGGATGGATGGATGGATGGATGGATGGATGGATGGATGGATGAATGGATGGATGGATGGATGGATGGATGGATACGGTTTCCCCCATGTTAAGAAGAGGAGAACGCTATCTGCACAGGGGTTTTATAAGGCCCGTCAGATGGTAGTTCCCCACTGATTTAATTTACGATGAGTTGCAATAAATGCTAAACTCTCTGCAGGTTCTTGTCTTTGTCGTCCAAGCTCTATTCAGCTGCCTTTTGAAACACACGGCGAGAAGGTGGGGAGGCTGGGTGGTGAGGCGGGGATTCACGGGAGGCGAGAAACGCAAAAGTAACGCAATAGTTACTTTTACTAGTAACTACTTACTTTTATTGTCGAAAGTAACTCAGTTAGTAACTCAGTTTTTGGGAGAAGTAACTAGTAACTATAACTAATTACTTTTTCAAAGTAACGTGCCCAACACTGGTCATAATGGGCTTTAAAGGTCTAACCCACAAGCAGAGAAACAATCAGAGATCAAAGGTAAAAGTCTAACAGGTTTATTGTAGGTTTGAAAACACTGATGGAGATTGAAACTCTGCGGGGAAACAATACTGGAACTCAGTGGACTGGTGAACCGGAAACTCTGAAGGGGAGATCACTGTGATCAGTTCAGGGACAATTGGAAAATAGACTGAGGCTTGAATATTGCTGGAGAGGCACTGACTTTGGGGGGCTCTTGGTTTATCCTTGGATCCAGTTTGTGGGGGTTTAATCCTGAGAAGAGGGAACTCGTTGGAGAGCGGACAGGCAGACATACGTTGGAGCGTACTGTCCCTTGGTTTTCCAGGGGAGGACTTGAACGGATCATGTGGAGGTTTTCCCCTTGCTCAGTGAGACTCAGTAAATCCTTCCAGGGGTAGAAGGTCCAGGCTTAACACAGGCCATCTCTAGGAGGCACTGTGACAATACAGTAGTAGCCATTTAAATTTTCCCCACTTTCTTTGATGGGCCATCGGCTGGGTCTCGGCTCACTGGAAAATAGAAACTAGAAATAACTTGAAACAAAGTAAAATTTCCTAAATAAAATGTAAATTAAGTGTATTTACCCTTAATTTGAATATGTAAATAGATAGCTTGCCAATGGAGTGAGTATTTTTACACTTAAAATAAGATAATTAGATAATATACACTTGGAATAAGACAATGCAATTGTGTTTTCTTATTTTAAGTAGAAGTTGTCTTATTCAATTGTCATAATGTCTCTTTTATCTCCTTAATCAAAGAATAAATGCATTTATTTGAAGAAAAAATTATCTAGATTTCAATTTTTTTCCAATGCTGGTCCTTGGCTGGTCCTTGACTGGTCCTTGGATGGTCTTTGGATGGTCCTTGGCTGGTCCTTGGATGGTCTTTGGATGGTCCTTGGATGGTCCTTGGATGGTCCTTTTGGCTGGTCCCCTACAATTCCTTTTTAAACTTCAATCTTTGTACTAAAAATATTCTTTTTGTATGATTTGTGGACACTAAGATCTAAAGAGAAGCGCCATCTCCTGGTCAGACGTTGTAATTCAGTGAAAGGGAGGAGTCAGGAGTGAAAAAATATGCCAGTGGCTGGAAGTTGTAAGGGATTTTGCTGCCATTCTGCTGGGTTTTGACTGGGAAGGGCAATTTCGAATGGCTGCTACCGTAAGTAAAGATTATTCATAGGCTCTAGAGGCCTTTATTTTACTGGATTTTATTATATTTTGAAAGTAGGCAGACAGGATATGGGATTAGAGAAAGAGAAAAGTAAACCAGTGGTTGGTGTTTGGCTCCTCTGGTGTTTTGCTGCTATGATGCCTTTTTGGAGCTCCCATGTTGTGTTTAGACAGGTTATTGGCTCATAGAGGGTTGGGACAGTCCCGTTTTGGGAGTCTTTCAGGGATCCCCTGTTCTTCAACAGCCGGGAATTTTGTGCTTTTTGGTCCTTTTTGGTCAAAGGATCATTCTGAACACTTTTAGGATATTTCATACAGGTCAAATAATGACGACTCCTCATAGGAGTAACAAAATTACTATAAATTTACTCAGTGGACCCTTAAAGTGTGGAACTAAATTTTAATGAAGAAGTGAAAAATAAAATGGAGATTCTGTTTAAAATACAGAGAAACAGCACTACAGCTTCAAAGGAGATGAAGATGAGAGTAGAAGAATGTTGGTGATAAGTAGGTCTAGATGAAGTCCACTATGGCAGGAAGTTTTTCCACTTATTAAAAGCACTCGTCTCTCTGTTGTTCCATTTGTAGATAACTAAAATAAGATTCCTGATATAAAAAATCCCATTCCTAGACTGAACTGTTTAAACAATTACATTTTTTGCAGCAGAAACTGAATTTCAGAAAGTTAACTAATATATATATATATATACAAGTAAGAAATAAGTTTTCTATATTTAGAAATGTTTACATATTTTAAGTGGCCGTTCTGACAGCAACCAGCTTGACTAAGTATATATTTATGATATCTGAAATACATTTCTTCATAGTCAAAATATAAGAATATGAGAATAGAATTAGGAAATATAAGAATAGGAATGAGATCTGAGATTCATTAGAATGTTTATTCTAGATGTGAAGAATGTCATAATTTTTTTAATGGTCATTTTGAGAACAATTTTGTTTTTTAAATATCAGGAATACATATACGTAAAACTAGTACATATCAAAATGGCTTACCATAGCCTGTTATGACCACAATAACATGACAAATTTATTTCTTGAATGATGGTGGATCAATGTATCTATTTAGGTGAAATATCTGGCAGTAGGTGAAGATATAGAATAAAAAGGGTCTAATAGATGGAACCTGTTCATCATCTCACTGGGTTCCTCTTTAGTTTGATTCTGTCTCTTTTACACAGTAAATACTGAGTGGCTGTTTGCAGCTGTTTCGATTGTTATCATCTAAATAAATCCTCATTATTAGCGGTTATCAGCCCCATGGAATGGCTTCAGATTGTGCCAGTAGGCTCAGTAGGTTACCACTGAGTGAATCCTAATCCTAACCCTAAAGTAATTTCTTTTCCACCCATGAAATTAATTAATCTATTTATGTGTAATAAAAACATTATCCGCTTTTTGCTCATTTGAAATAAACCAAAAGCAAATGCATTTCATATCCTGTCGCTGAGTTGAAGAATCTTCTCCTTTTAAACATTCAGTTCTCTTTAAAAATGCCGATCATTCTTTAATAAGATCCTCGTCAATCAAACATGTAATGTTTGTTTTTAAAAGCTAATGTATCTAACGATCTAGTAGTTGACATATTTTATGCACAAAACTACGACAAAAATCTGTCTAAATTGGAAATAAAACGCGATTGGCTGTAAGGAGAGTAAAGTTACAAGTGTTTTGGCCAGAGCTCCTATATGATTTTTGAGGAAGAAAATCTAAATCCCTTTTGCTGCACGTTAGAGATGCACTTTCACTCCTCCATTTTCCTTTACCGGCTCTGTGGTGGTTGTTTGCTGGTGGCTGTCGGTATATTTTTTGGATGCTATAATATTTAGGTTCAATGATGATGTTTTTACTTTTCGTAAATCTAAATATAGAATAACTTTCCTCTCCAAAAAGCTGTGCTAACCTTTTTTGTCAATTACTACTGTTATTTCTGACAGTTAAAACGTGCATTAAGACTTTCTCCATGGCCTGTTATTGTATTAATGGCTCTTTTATGGCCACAATGATCATATACATTCATGCTAAACATACTAAAAACTGTGCTTACTAGTTACTTAATGTGTGCTATTTCTTTATGTTTGCATATCCTACACTTATAATTACGTTTTATTTTTTGTTGATTCAGACCTTCTGGGACGAAGGATGTGTCCTTCACTGTCCCAGACACCATCACCACCTGGGAGACAGAGACTTTCTGTTTGTCCTCTCAGGGTTTTGGTTTGGCTCCTCGTCAGAATCTCACCGTCTTCCAGCCCTTCTTCCTGGAGCTCACCCTGCCCTACTCTATAATCCGAGGGGAGAACTTTGAGCTGAAGGCAACCGTCTTTAACTACCTGACCAAGTGCATTATGGTAAGATTGCATCCTTTGTTTTGTACAAGCATTTGCTTCCCTGATAGTGATGTCTATATTCTAAATCATTTTCAGGGTATTTCAAAGAAGTTAAAACATAAATACCATAGTGTAAGATAGGCAAGTATGAGGTATGTGATCCTGTAAGTTATCTTCTGACAGCAACATAGGTTCATGGACCCCCACCCCCACCCCGAACAAAATATATGCTTAACATGTCAATATATTTGAACCACTATAAATTCTTAAAGGAATAATACACACCAAAACATGATTAGCCTTCATTTTCTACTCACCCCCATGCTGAACAACAACACACTCTGGAGTACTTTTTTGATATCTCAAATGCATCTGGAGATCTGGGAGGCTTCTTGCTGTCTGCTGACATTCAAATAATGGAGGTCTATGGTGCCCGAGGCAGAAAGGTCCATAAAAGTCCACAAAAAACGTGTCAATATTCTTCCATACTCGCTGCTCGTCCAATGTATTCCAAGTGTCCTGAGTGGGTAGCGCCCATAATTTACTGAAACGAAGTCATTTAGAATGCTTTTAGAGCATAAACAGTAGTGTATAGGATTTCCTGAAAGCGCGCACATGCGCTTCACGACGCTACGGAAGCCGGCAGACCAAACCAGATGAAAAGTGCGATTCAGCGCCTGCTCTGCCGAGCAATGCAAGCGTGAAGAAGAAATGTGCTGTTTACCTGTGCAAAGAAAGAAACAACGAAAGAAAAATGTCTGAGGACTCCAGTGTTGAGGAAGAGCATGAGTTCTTTGCCGAAGCTGAATGCGCTTGGTTTGGTCTGCCGTTGTAGAATCGTGAGTAGACTCGCATAAGGGGGCTTTAGGGAAATCCTATACACTACTGTTTAGGCTCTAAAACATTTCCTAAATGACTTCGCTTTCAGAAAGTAAATTCTGGACGCACCCCACTCAGGACACGTGTGGGAATAACATTGGACGAAAGCAGTATGGGAGGAATATTGACACGCTTTTTGTGGACTTTGTGGGACCTTTCTGCCTCTGGGTTTCATAGACCTCCATTATTTGAATGTCAAAGTAGACAGCAAGAAGCCTCCCAGATCTCCAGATGCATTTGAGATATCAAAAAGTACCTCAGGAGTGTTGTTCAGCATGGGGGTGAGTAGAAAATGAAGGCTAATCATGTTTTGGGTGTACGGTTCCTTTAAAGAAGAAAAAAAGGAACAAGTGATATATGAAAAATCTAACTTTAAAACAACAATAAGTAACTAAATAAGTAACTTTAAAAAGATTTAAGGCTAACTGAAGCTGGACTGTTTTAATAAACAAAAAAAGGAAAGAAGCTACTATAAACACTTAACAGCTAACTTGGACAAAGTCACACATTAATCCACTGACAGTCCAAGATGCTAAGTTTATCTTCCTAAACAGGTTAAAGTGATAGCAGAGAAATCCTCAGATTACACCCTCACGCCCCTCTCTGGGGACCAGTACACATCCTGCCTTTGCGCCAATGAGCGGAAGACCCTCAGCTGGACCATGACAGCTACAGCTTTAGGTGAGGAGGAGACTTTTTCTCTTTCAACAAAAAAACTGCAGTTATTATAACAAAGGTGATGGACTGTGGGAACAAATCTCTGTTTCCCTTCAAACCTGAAAAGGTTATGGATCTGAAGGAGGAGCACAGGCTGTGAGCATTTGATATGTTTAAATGTTTTTAGGGGTTGTAAATGTGACCGTGTCTGCTGAGGCCATTCCATCTCAGGCTTCTTGTGACAATGAGATTGTGAGCATCCCAGACAGAGGCCGCATCGATGTTGTCACCCGTCCTCTAATTGTCAAGGTTTGTCTGAACAAACGTTATTCAAAAATACAAACATCTGTCTGGTTATTGGCTTTCCATAAATAAGGACGACTGATGATGAATGACTGTCAGCTCTAACTGGCGTCTCTCTTTCAGGCTGAAGGAGTTGAAGTAGTAAAGACACACAACTGGCTGCTCTGCCCCAAAGGTCAGTAAAGTCTACACTGAGCACAGGCTGATTGGGAGGAAAAATCGACAGGCTGTGGATGTGAACATGTTTGTATTATTATTGATCTGCTATTTGTTTTAATGGTGCAGGAAGGTCTGTAGCTTTAGGTCCAGAACTCTCCAAATCCCTCAGCATTCCATTCATTTCTATTCAGTCTATTTCTATAGCTCCAATTCATATCAATATCATCTCAAGGCACTTTCCAGTTCACCAGATCATCCAGTCCAGATTGATAGCGAAGTTTTCTATGTGAGGAAAACCAGCTTAATTGCATTGATTCAGTGACTCTTCAACAATCCCTCAGAACTAAGCGCAGTGGTGGAGGAAAAACTCTACTTTGTCGAGGAAGAACTGCTGAGTTCAAGGGGTCAGATGCAGACAAAGGGTCAGCATAGTTGACAAAGGCACATGATCACCACCTTTTCTAACATCCCGTCCAAGAAACACAAAGTCATAAAAGTAGGAAGAGAACTTGCAACTCTGTCATCATATTGGTCAATATTCAAAGGGGAATAAGCTATGCAGTTTCACTCTGCAGCACTGTTCAGCGACACAGGAGAGAAAAGTGAAGTAAAACCTGAACAATATGCTGATGTCGGAGTTTCTCCTCATGATCTAACGGGAGTCATGGTTCTTGGGGAGGAGCCTGAGAACTAAAGCTGCCTCAAATTCTACTTTTAGAATTCTAGGATCCACTCAGACCTGACAGGATTGAGAGCAAGTTGCTCTGTTATTTCTTCACATTCTATAAGGATGTCAACACAAGATACAAAGTAGGAAGATGAGAATGTGTTGGACTATTTAAAGGGCTTTATATGTGAGAAGAGTGTTTAAGATTCTATTAAAGGTTGCTCTTATGCTGGAGATAGTAGATGATGGGACATATATGATCTAAAATCTCCCACTCATCAGAACTCTGGCTGCAGTATTTAATACCAAATCAGAAAGGAACTCTTTTAACTAGTGTTTGTGCCGACTTCCATTTTTAGGCCCCGATACCGATAGTCCGATACCTTGCTGTAACATTTATCATCATTTCATACCAATACCATAATAATGTAAAATAATTGCCATCATGTTATTTTGGGCTAGTTGCTGCCTTCCTGTGTGAAGCAGGATAAAAGCTCTTAATACACAGTGAATCCAGTAGAACTCCTTATTGCACTACCAGGAATTGGGTGAAAACAATAGTTGAATAATCTTATGGCACTCAAAATGGTATCGGTGTCCCTATTTGTTGGTACATCGCCAATACCGATATAGCCACCATTTTAGGGCAGTATCGGGTAGCCGTCCGATACTGCCCTAAAGATCTGTGGATCTTTAATTGTGAAAACAAAAATAAAACAATAAAGCGTTGTTTCATCAAAGGTAATGTTCTCATCCCTGATGCCACAGAACTTTGGAGAATCAAAGTATTTTATCCAAATCCACCATTTAGAAATTGAATGGCATTAAAAGTTAACCACTTTTTTTCCCACAAGACTTGATTTCTCACAAAATCCCTCTATTTCTCTGTTAGATCTGCATACATCAAACTTTTAGTACTAAAGTCTTCATTGAAGAACAGAACATGTTTGGAAATATTGCAGGTTTAGTGTGTTTAGTTGGAGCGTTCATGACTCTGATTACCGTGACAATGTCTTACAAAGCTGAATATTGAAGTTAATTAATTTTTCCATTTGTTTTTAAATCGTCCGTCTGTTGAGGTTGTGTAATAATAACTGAAAACTGTTTTTGTATAAACTCAGGTGAAGCTCTGACTGAGGAAACGGAGCTACAGCTGCCTCAGAACGTGATTGAGGGATCTGGCCGTACCTCAGTATCTGTCCTCGGTAAACCGCATGGGTCAACAAAACACAGTTGCTCCAATTGTTTGCTAATCCTGGTCTTCATGCTGCATCCCAATAAACATCCGTTTAAGTTTTTGAATTCATTGAAAAAGTTTTACTCAACAAATGATACAAAACGGGTCAATCAATTGTGGTGAGCTTTGTGTTTCTGTTTCTGCACAGGTGACATTCTTGGCCGCGCCCTACAGAACTTGGATGGTCTGCTGCAGATGCCGTATGGATGTGGGGAACAGAACATGGCACTGCTGGCTCCTAACATCTACATCCTGGAATATCTACAACGTTCTCAACAGCTGACCTCAGCCATTAAGGAGAAGGCATCCAACTTCTTAACCAGCGGTAACTCTCTTTCATTTAGAACACAGTTAAAGGATTAAAGCTCCAAATAGAAAAGGTTGATATCTTTAAACTATTCATGTTACTTTTAATGTCCCACATGGGGAGATTTGATGCAGCAATCTAGATATTTAAGACCTGATCCACAGAGCACAACACCAAACACAACAACTAGGAGGAAAACCAGACGTTCTGAAATGTTCTAACATCAGTCAGTCTTGGTCAAATTGATGAAATCCCTTAATGGGAATAAATGAAGCAATTGCTTTTTATAGAGAGCAATGTATGTCAATGGCAGTGACATAAGTCCTAACTGCACATCACTTCCTGCTCCATAGTTGTTTGCAGTCTAGTTTAGAAAAAGACCCATTAAAGTTAGTTAGAGTCGATATAAAGCTTCTCAGTGTCGCAGTCGGTGGCACAGCTGCCTTGCAATAAGAAGGTTCTGGGTTCGATTCTCGGACTGGGGTCTTTCATGGAGTTTGCATGTTCTCCCTGAGCAGGTGTGGGTTCTCTCCGGGTACTCCGGCTTCCTCCCACAGTCCAAAAACATGATTTTCAGGTTAATTGGCTTCTCTAAATTCTCCTTAGGTGTGAGTGAATGGTGATTTGTCTCTGGGTTGCCCTGCGATGGACTGCAGACCTGTCCAAGATGGTTCCCACCTCTCGCCCGCAGACAGCTGGAGATAGGCACCAGCAACCCCAGCAGGGATAAACATGACAGAAAATGTATCGATGGATTGAAATAAAACCTTTTTTTTTTTTTTTACTTGTTTGTTCACAAACACTTTAAAGTTGAAATCGTACGTATTTTTGATTTCTCCACAGAAACACATGAAATGTCTCATTGTCAATTCAGTTTAACTTCTTAACTTTATTTCCCTTTATAAACAAACCTGTTCCTGTTGTTCTACAGGCTATCAGAGACAGCTAAACTACAAAGACAAAGAAGGTGGATACAGCACATTTGGATCAGGACCAGGAAACACTTGGTGAGAACATCACTGACTAGAATAAACATACACTGATAATCTAATCAAATCAGACCGTTTGCACTAAACAGGTTCATTGTCTCCACTAGAACCTACTCTAATTAATCATTTTTGATGGATGACAAATCAAACGACCACATTTCTATCAAAGATGTTGATACAGACAAGAAGTCTGCATTTTCATTTAATATTACATTGAATTAAGTAAAACATAAAGTTAATAGTTTCAACTTTTCCTCAATTCCAATTTTTCTAAAGTAATACGTCCAGAGAACATCTAGAGCTTCTCGTACGAAACTAACAAGTTTTACAACTGGAATTGCAACATGATGCCCAGATGGTCACATATTACATATGTGAATCAAAGCAAAGGAAATACAACTGGTATTTTTTCTGACAGAAAGGCATTGAGGAATATTTTTCAGGTGGAGCCATTATTTTTAATGTCACCATGTCTGATTTATAGGCGATTAAACAAAGAAAAAATGAAAAATATTTAGCCTCACCAAATTTTGTTCCAAAATAAACACTGCAAAACACCATGAAAGCCCATTTGAAACACTGGATGAACCCACAGACTTTATAGATCCAAATCTTGATTATAACTCATGCAAATTTCGACTAACTAACTTGAAACATGTTTGTTCCACAAAGGTTCTAGTGGGCAGTGTGCTAGGAGGAAATGGGATTTTAAAACAATGCCAAAAGTGCAAACATGCATTTTTCCACTCATCAAAAGGAATCTGATCAGACAAATATGCTGATTTCCTTTATTGGAGACCTTCTGCATGAGGCAAAACCTTTGCTCCTAAGATTGAGCCGTTGGTTCATTAAAATCTACCAATAATTCCACCAAACTGAATAGAAATGAAGAATAACAGAGCATGCCAGTTACATCACCTGAAATGGTCGACAATCACCTCTGACCCCTTGCTTGGAAAGGTCTGAGCCTCTAGTTTCCGATGATGGCGGCCATTAGGGGGTGGGGCTAAAAATTAATACCTGCTGTTGCATTATTCCCGCAGAGTCACATATGTCAGGTGGAATTATAAATCTCATTTTATTTGTTTACACAGAAATAAAACAAGAAGTACTTGTGAAAAAATTGAAACATCTTTTAGAAAAATGTTAAAGCTCCATTTGAATGGTGTGTGGACGAAACACCATGTGACTGTGTTTTGGCCATTTCTATAAATAGATAAAGATGAGCAGGTGGCAGTTTGGCCCTGGACCGGGCCCACTGGGCTCAAGGGGTTAAGCTGCAATACAGAATTACACAGAGATATTTGATGAATGATGCAGTGGAGAACAATAACATCCTGCTCAGGTTTTTATTCTTTCACTTTGTCTTAGATTCTTTTCAGCAGCCCGACGCTGCTGAAAAGAATCCATATACACTCACCATGCTAGTAGTAACGGGTTGGACCCCTCTCTTCTGCCTTCAGACCTTGCCTCTACGCCGCGGCATAGGATTCAACAAGGTGCTGGAAGCATTCCTCGGGGAGTTTGGTCCATATTGACGCACATGATGGCATCACACAGTTGCCGCAGATTTGTCGGGCTGCACCTCCATCCCAAAGGCGCTCTGGCTGGATTGAGATCTGGTGCATTCGTGGAGGCCATTTAGAGTACAGTGAACTCATTGTCATGTTCAAGAAACCAGTCTGAGATGATTCCAGCTTTTATGACATGGCGCATTATCCTGCTGAAAGTAGGCCATCAGTGAAGTTTGGGTACATTGTGGTCATAAAGGGATGGACATGGTCAGCAACAATGCTCAGGTATTAGGCTGTGGTGTTGCAGCGATGCTCAACGTGGTACCAAGGGGCCCAAAGAGTGCCAAGAAAATATTCCACACACCATGACACCACCACCACCAGGCTGAACAGGCTAGGATACAAGGCCAGGCTTGGATGTTGTAGACGCCAAACTCTGACCCCTACCATCCGGAATGTGCAGCAGAAATTCCAGACTGCATCAGACCAGGCAACGTTTCGTTCCAATCTTCTATTGTCCAATTTTGAGTGAGCTTACGCATCCCGGTTTAAGCCTCATTTTCCTGTTCTTAGCTGAAAGGAGTGGCACCCGGTGTGTGGTCTTCTGCTGCTGTAGCAGCCCACATCTGCCTCAAAACGTCCACGTACTGTGCTGTTCAGAGATGCTCTTCCTGCCCACCTTTTGGTTGTAACGGGTGGTTATTTGAGTCACTGTTGCCCTTCTATCAGCTCCAACCAGTCCTGGCCATTCTCCTCCTGACCTCTGGCGTAACTTAAGGCATTTCACTACCACAAGAACCGGGCCGCTCACTGGATGTTTTTTTCTTTTTCGGACCATTCTCTGTAAACCCTAGAGATGGTTGCAGTGTGAGCATCCCAGCAGATCAGCAGCTTCTAAAATACTCAGACCAGCCCTTCTGGCACCAACAATCATGCACACGCGTTCAAAGTCACTCAAATCACCGCTTTTCTTCCTCATACTGATATGCTGGGTTTGATCTTGCAGGAGATTGTCTTGACCATGTCTACATGCCTAATGCACTGAGTTGCCACCATGTGATTGGCTGCTTAGAAATTAAATGTTAACGAGCACAGTGGACAGGTGTACCTAATAAAAGTGGCCGGCGAGTGTAAGTCTCTCCTCAAGTTTTTCCCCTTCAGTGATTCCATGCTCAAAAACACATCTACTGTTATCTCAAAGCTTTCATTTATCCTCAGCTAAAAATTAGGAGCTGAGCAGGTGTATTTCACGTCGTTTTCCATCCAGTTCTAGTAGAATATAGAATTAAAAAGACTGATTTTTTTCAAACTTGCCTTTGCCTTCTGGACACTAGAGATCTGCTGTCTCTACCATGCATTCATTCAAAAACGTGCCTTCGTAGAAAGGCTTGTTAGCCTTTGTTAACTTGAATGCTAGAATAAACTTGCCTTGGTACTTGACTCTTGAATCGCAGATTGTCGCCCAAAAAAGTTCTGCTGATTCAGTAAATTAGCTGCCAACCTCTGAGGAGTAGCCGCCCGTTCTTGTGTTGACTGCTTGCTAGCGTAGTTAGCATGCTTTGTGGCAAAGTGACGGCTGATGTTGTACTCTTTGAAAACTGCAGCCGTTTCTTGGCATATCAGACATACAGCTGTTGATCAGACTTCAGTGAAAAAGTATTTTATCGTAAACTCCTTTATAAACACTTGGCACTCAGTGTCCAATTCTCTTTTCTTTTCTTTGGTCCGCCTACTGGAAAGTTACTCTCCAACAAAGGTCAATGTGTCTACACTATACTAGATATCCATCGGGGAAACAAAGGTATTTCAGGGGAAAGGGAAATTAATTACGTTTTTACACGTGCAAGGGTTTTTTGTTTTGCTTTTGCATGTTGCCCCATCTGGCTACGTGGCAATAAGAATAATTGTCTTGATGCCAAAAAGAGCCCAACAGATTTTAATACTTTCACTAAAGTCTAGCAGTACGGGCATATCGCTATTAGTGTTCCGCTTTGGATTTATGCATATATAAATTCGATTTCTATTATAATTCATGCAGGCAGTTTTACAGATTATATAGACACTGCAAATGTAGGTAGAACAGGAAAGGAAAAAACAGAAAAAAGGAGAAAAAGATGAAAGAAAGAGGAGATAAAAAGGAGATGACGATAACAATAACACATCTTCTTCAGTCTGCTTGATCACCTGCAAGAACAGCACAACCAATGGATATAGTATAAGAGATACAAAAAAGTAACACCTTGATACTATCGCTGAAGTATCCGTAGTATTATTTAATCTGACATGCATACAGTGGTAGCTCAAGATAAGAATATGGGCTTTCTGCATGGAAGTGAATCTCTGAGTACCTGGAACCAAGCACCTGTAGTTGTTTGTGAAAGTGCACTTGTGCATGAAAAGTTTATCCAAAGGAAAAATGCTCAATAGTGGTTGTGAAGAGCCAAAGATTGCCCCCCACCCAACCCCCAGAGCTCCGAGATGAGCACCAGGGGACCCAAAGCACTAGATGCCCAAAGGGACCCCAAGAGCTCCATGGGATTTTACTATAATTCGGACAAGCTCGGCGGGCCGGATTAAAAAGCCCGTGGGGCGTAGTTTGCCCGTGTCTGATCTAGCCACTCAAAGCAGAAATACATGTCCAGACTAGCACAGTCAGGTCGGCTTGCCACATTTAAAATAACTTCATCCTGTCAGCCGTTTACATGCAAGCTGATTGGATGGTCGATACGCATTAAAACAACCATTACACTTTCTGATCCTGCCGAATCCAACTAAAATCTTCTGGCTTGCATGTTTAAGTGACACGTTTTTAGTTCAGTCAGCTGTTTATTTTTATTACTTACCGTATTTTCACACGCACCATAAAGGCGCGCACCGGACTCAAAAAGGCGCACTCTCAGTTATGTGTCCCATTTCTGTATTTAGCACACACACATAAGGCGCACCTACGGACTATAGGGCGCGCTTTTTATATACAGGTACAAGTCCTCTACTACCTTTAAATACCTCTACTGCGTATTTAAAAAAATACAGCGGGGCAAAACTGAGTATGACTGTGCTTTATTCATGTATTTATTACAAAGTATTAATCAAACCTGGCAGCTGGCCGCGAGACAGATCACAGATGACACAGGCGCTGTGATCACTCCTAAATTAACTTAAAATCCTGAAACCTGCTGGCGGAATATGTTCGCTTATTACCGGTATCCTGGTGCCTGCAGCTAAAATTATTTAGATGAAAAACACCTGCCAGCAGCAGCGGTGAACCCAGGCTGCCCAGCCTACAGGCTGCTGATGAAGAGATTTCGGCTGTCAGCGCACCGCTGGTATGGGGGTCTGAGCGCCTCCGACAGAAATAGATAATCTGGATGAAACTGACTGCAATTATTAAGTTTTCAGGTGGCCTTTCACACTGAAAAACATATTAAAACTACTTTATTCCCACTGGATCACAGCAAATATAGCTGCAAGATTTAGATTATTTAGATGAAAAACACCTGCCAGCAGCCGCCGCTGAACGAAAAAGGATTTTTACTGTCGATGGTGCACCGGGCTGGTATGGGGTCTGAGCGCCTCCGACAGAAATAGATAATCTGGATAAACTGACTGCAATTATTAAGTTTTAAGGTGGACTTTCTCACTTAAAAACATATTAAAACTACTTTATTCCCACTGATCACAGCAAATATAGCTGCAAGATTTAGATTATTTAGATGAAAAAACACCTGCCAGCCACCGTGATGAAGAGGAGGAGACGCGCCGGGCTGCTGTTGAATTAAGTTTTCAGGGAGAAAAATACAGCGGGAGCAAAACTGAGTATGATTGTGCTTTATTCATGTATTTATTACAAAGTATTAATCAAACCCATCAAAGTCATCATCCTCTGTTATCCTCAGCATTCCTCTGAATAAAACAGCTGCGCTAAATCAGACATGCCAGTTTCCCCTTCTTCGCTGTCAGTCACTTTCCGTGCAGCGCAGCTCCTCAGAAATAATGCCGGCTTTTGCGAAAGCTTGAACAACAGAGCCAGCAGACACTTTAGTCCAAGCATCTACAATCCATCCGCGAAACGGTGGCGTAATCTGCCCGGCGCTGCCTTCTTATCCTGAAACTGTGGTCTCCGTGGGTCATCCATCGCTCTCCGCCGCGCTTCGCAGCCTTACTGTGAACGGCCGCTTCTAACCGATGTCGAGCGGTGGAAGCTCCTTTGTCAGACTCCCCGGGATAACGGCGAGCACAGCGTTCATTTGATTCATCTTTTTTTTCACATCGGCTGTGAGATGGGCAGTACTTGGCGATGGTGATGCGTGGAAAAAAGCACCTAGTCTTCTCAGATACACCTGCCTTTCATCATCTCCTCATCGATCCAGCCTTTTCATTTGCGTTAATATCATATGTCATCAGAGCGCTGTACTGTCTCGCTGCCAGCTCCCAGATCAGCTCTCTGATTGGTTGATGCGGCGCGGCGTCCAGCAGCAAAACTTACTATATTTTTCCATCTGAGCAGCAGCAGCGCGTTGGCGGTGCATCAGATGCTTAAACGCGCTCCCCGCGTGCTGCACCAAAACACGCTGCAGGACCTTTTGCTGCACCTATATGCTTGGCGTCAACCATTGACTTTGCATGTAAACTTCGCTGCTTCTGCTGCACCTGCTGGGTCCGGTTCACACCGATGTCGGAGCGGTTGAACAGCGAAAGCACAGCGTTAATTTGTTTCCCCATGTTTTCAGCCCATCAGCTGTGAGATGGGGAAGCGCATGGAGTTACATATTAACAGCTTAGCGATGGTGAGGGGTGGAAAAAACACCTGGTCTCCTTACATTCAGCCAATCTTTCATCATCTCCTCAATGAGGTGGTCTCTCAAAAGTTCGCAGTTACAACACACATAGGGCGCACCGCACCATAGAGGGCACACGCGCATTTTGAGGGAAAAAAGGCGTTTAAGTGCGCCTTATAAGTCATTGAAAATACGGGTACTTATTTTTATTACTTAGCTACTATCTTTTTTCTGTTGTTCTCGTTATTCTGCAGGCTGACGGCTTTTGTTCTGAGATCTTTCTCCAAAGCTCAGTCTTTTGTCTACATCGACCGAGAAAAACTAGAGCAATCAAAGACTTGGCTGATCAAAAAGCAACGTAGAAACGGCTGCTTTGAGAAGTCAGGAAAGCTCTTCAACAACAGAATGAAGGTAAGTTCAGATAGGATACAGTTTTTGGCAGTCTATAAAAAAACTATAGGGAATAAATTCACAACTTCTCTTAAAAAAGGTAAACATCTTTCAGACAATAAGTGTTAAAAACACCTTTCGGAATGTAACTTAAATTTCCAAGCAAAACATTTATGAATTTAAAAGAACTAATAAACTATAAACAAATTAAAAAAAAATTAAATAACATTTCCACTGAAAAAAAATGAAATTTTTAGTTTAAGTAAATAAAATCCACATATTTTTGCAGTGGGATTTTTTTTTTTTTTTTAAGGATTATAGCTTATTATTCATAAAAACCCAAAATGAAGTACCTTAGAACATTAAAGATATATATAGATCAATAGAAGAAGGATGTTTAAAACAGAAATGTCAGAGCTCTAAAAAGTTTGTTTTAGTCTACCTCCTTTATAAATTACAGCATCGGTGCAGCTCAGCATAAAGGTGATCAGCCTGTGGCTCTGCTGGGTTGAAATGGAAGTCTTGCTTCGATAGCAGCAACTTCTGGTTTCTCCCATCTTGGTTTTAACAATAGCTTCTATATTCTCGGTGGTGTTCAGTTACACTGAGATCAAAGGACCGTCAAGTTTAGTGGATTTTGTTGTGGACGCAAATGTAATAGAATAATAGAAGAGGCAGAGATTATAGCCCCATTTACACTACCCTTGAAAAACCGATCCAGGCCGAGACCGGTCCGAGCTTGGATCTGGTAACCAGGCCAAGCTCAGTTTTGGCGACCGCTCACACGTCACACTTATCTCGGTTATCTCGCCTCCTCGCCTCCTAGTGACGATGTGCGGTATTACTGCTAGGATTGAAGGAGGGACTCAAGCAGCTGGTGGCGGTAATGCACCAAGCGCTGTTTGTCAACCGCCGTAAAACAAGAAGAAGAAGACGAAAGGAGGAGGGAATCAAGCAAATCAAAATGGCGGCGCCCGTCACATTCAGAAAGTTATGCTTGATTATTATTGCTGTACTTCCGTGTTTCGCGGTGGGTCAGGCGAAGACGGCAACCTTGCCGCGGATGTACTGGAATGGAGTGTGAATCGGCATGTTCAGCCAGTCGGCGATGACGCGCGTTCTGCTCATGGCCTCTTGTTATCAGAGAACCGAGCCAGGAAAAAACCGAGGCCGAACCCACCTCGAACTGGTCTGCAGTTAGCGCGGTCGGTTATGTCTATCTCGGTTCAGTTCAGGTTGTTTCCATTCACACACGACAAGTTATCTCAGTTACTGAGCTCGGACCGGTCTCCGGCTCAGTTTTTAAGGGTAGTGTAAACGGGTATAATACTTGAGACGTTAGGGAAGACTAAACCCAAAGAAAGACAGGCATCCAGCAATAAGTAACTGAACAGGAGGTGTATATGTGGGAGAAAGAAACAATGGCAGGAGTGATTAGCTAATAGGGAGCAGATGTAGACAGAAGTAACTAGAAGGAGCAAAGTGAAAGGAAAGGACACAAGGGGGCAGCAAAGTATAGCCAGGGGAAACGACAGGATCTGAAAGTAACTAGAAAAGAAATTAAATAAGGCTAAAGGGGAATAAAACAAATAACTACCTAATAAGGAATGACCAAGGGAAAAACTAGAGGATAAGAGAAGGAACTGGAGATAACTGAAGCAGTGGAAAATCTAACATAAAGTTAGAGAAAGAATAACTATAACGAAAATTAGACAAAGGAATAAATAACACCAAAAATGTTGAAGAAAAGTAAAAACTTAAAGATAAACAAAAGGTCTGAAACGTACGATCCTAACAGGGAGCAGTTTTTGGGAGCTGTGAGCCAAGCAGAAGGAAGGGAAAAGGGGCTCTGATATATAAATAAATGCATTTCTGCAAATGCACTGGAGCCCAGTGGACCAAAACCAGCAGGTATCATGAAACCCCAGATCCTCCCAGAATTTAGAAACTTAATACTAGACATCTGGAAACTTTCTGTTCCCGTACTTCCTGGTCTCCTTAGCCCAGGGTGTAGGAGCCATCTATGTTTAGAAGCTCTTGAGGTTCTCACCAGCCTCAGTTCCCCTTTTGTCCATCGCCTCGGCTTGCTCTTAATGTTCTCCTGTTTTCAGGGAACCTTCTTCGCTCATGTTTTCCCCTTATTCTTTGCTTTTTTAAATAAATACTTTCAATACGGCGCTGTTGAAAAACCAGCTTTTGAGGCTTAGCTTTCTACGAGGTCAGAGGTCAGCAACCCAAACTGTTCAAAGAGCCATATTGAACCCAAAAAAAATCTTAACTCCCTCTGGAGCCACAAAAATGTAAAAGTCTTTCATAAGCCTCTTATGGCAACACAGGCTCTATGTGTAAAAGGACTACATGGGCTTAAATATATAATAAGCATCCATGATTAAATGTTTATCCTGGAGCAAATGTCACATCATGTGATTACTCTGCTGTGTCACATTTGTGCTCAGATTATAAATTCCATTACAATATTAATGTATTAGTTTGTTTGTTTTTGTTTTTTTTGCATTAGTAAAATAATATTAACACAACAAAGAAATCTGATTTTAGGTGTTCTTTTTATTTTGAGTATTTGGGGGGAAAATAATGGAAGAAAGTTACCATCCCTGCATCAGAGCACTACCTCTTGATTCTAAGAATGATTTCAGCAGCAGTAGTGGAGTATATATATATATATATATATATATATTATGAAGCTGCTGACAGACAGGGTTTAGCTGTTGATGGGGAATATTTATTAATAATGATAATACTCTCTGTGATGCTTGTTCTCCTTAGGGTGGTGTATCTGATGAAGTGACACTGAGTGCCTATATAACTGCTGCCTTTTTGGAGATGAAAACATCATCAAATGTAAGTAGATTCTTCGAAACTCTCCATTGTTTGTTTTTTTATGTGGGGAATTTTATGGATGTCAAGTCTGGTCCTCCTGTTCTTCATGGCGTTAGGTTAGATCAGGGTTGCCAACCGTCTCTTGAAAAACTGAATCATTCCGTATTTAGAAATAGAAGTGCCTGTCCCGTATTTAGTGGAAAAGGAACGCAGTTTGTGCCGTATTACTGGGAAAACAAATAGTAATTAAAAAGCTAATAAAAAGGAACAACAAGGGCACATTAGATACAAAACTTACGGTAAACTTGTTCCCGTCCCTGTCCTGCATTGTGACCAATGAGCTGACAACATATATGCAACGATCCAGAATCCCCTTATCCCATTGGTTGAGCCAAGTGTTGCCCACAGAGCAGATAGTGGGAGACAACAGAGCAGCATGGGGGACGAATGGTGGAATTTAAAGGAAAAGGAATCCTGGCAGTCCAAAGGAACAGCAGAGAGGAGGATGGAGGTTCTTCAGGCAGCTGACCTTCCCAACATCCAAGCTGCTGTGTCCTTTGTCCTCAGCATCCCATCTTCCACCAGTTTTTTGGAGAGGATTTTATGTGCAGAAGAAATGATCCACTGAATTAATTAAATCTGAGCTCATTGTCAGCCTCAATTATGAACTATCTTTCTCAGTTTTGCTCTGCAGCTCTCAAAGACAAACAACTCCTCACTGCTGCAAGAGCTCAGAGGAAATACAAGTGGATAAAGGAGGCTATCGCCACTGTAGCCTACAGTCATAGCATTAAAGGCACAAATATATTTACAAGTTTGCACAAGTTTGCAGTTGCACCAAAAATGTGCACTATTTATTTATTGTTATTCATTTTTACAGTTTGAAGTAAAGCAGGACAAGCTTATGTTAAAGATGCTTATTTTATTCAGCAAAGTTTGTTATTTTGTATTAAAGTGAATTGTTGGATAATAATTTGTTTTCCATGTGTTCATGTCACTCACAAATATGCATCTAATTCAATGCAGATTTGAGTGAAATATAAAAAAAATAATAATTTCACACACAAAGGGCTAAAAAAAAATCCCCACGCCAGAAGGGTGAAGGCAATCGGGTCAGCTGGCACGCACAGGAAGGTTCCCTTTTTTTTTAAGGAGTTGGCTACCCTGAAAAAAATTTTTGCAAGTTCTTCCATTATGAAATCATGGAGGGATCCAAAATTGTCATCATAGGTGCATGTCCACTGTGAGAGACATAATCTAAAAAAAAATCCACGATTTTCTTACTATGACCCTCAAAGACCTGTTAGTCTGCCTTCAAAATGTCCACCTCAACTCCATTTATTATACTAAATGAAATGCACCTGTTGGAGGTCGTTAGCAGCATAAAGACACCTGTCCACCCCATACAATCACTAAGAATCCAGCTACTAACATGGCCAGGACCAAAGAGCTGTCCAAAGACACTAGAGACAGAATTGTCCATCTCCACCAGGCTGGAAAGGGCTATGGGGAAAATGCTGAGCAGCTTGGTTAAAAAAGGTCCACCATTGGAGCAATAATTAGAAAATGGAAGAAGCTAAATATGACTGTCAATCTCCCTCAGACTGGGGCTCCTTGAGCCAGGTTTCAGTGATCCTAAGAAAGGTTAGAAATCAGTCCAGGAGGAGCTTCTCAATGACTAAGAAAGGGCTGGGACCACCGTTTCCATGGTTACTGTCGGTCATACACTAAGACGTTATGGTTTGAAATCATGCATGGAAGGTTCCCTTGCTTAAACCAGCACATGTTGCCAGTGACCATTTGGATGATCCAGAGGAGTCATGGGAGAAAGTCATGTGATCAGATGAGACCAAAATAGAACTTTTTGGTCATAATTCTACTAACCGTGTTTAGAGGAAGAAGAATGATGAGAACCATCCTAAGAACACCATCCCTACTGCGAAGCATGGGAGTGGTAGCATCATGCTTTGGGGGTGTTTTCCTGCACATGGGACAGGGTGACTGCACTGTGTTAAGGAGAGGATGACCGGGGCCATGTATTGACAGATTTGGAGGAACAACCTCCTTCCCCCAGTTTTAATAATTGATAACTGAACTTTATTGACACACACTGCAGAAATGTATCTCTGTATTTAACCCCTCCCCTTGGGGAGCAGTGGGCTACCATGGAGAGGCGCCCAGGGAGCAGTATGGGGTTCAGGGTCTTGCTCAGGGACCCAGAGTGGCAGTGTGTGGGAATCAAACCAGGTACTTGCAACCTTCTCTGTGTTTGTAGGTACCTGGCCAACATGCATTTTCTCAGGTGTTCAAATACTTATTTGCAGCTCTATCATACAAATAGATAGTTAGAAAATCATAAATTGTGATTTCTGGATTTTTTTTGTTTTGATTATGTCTCTCAAAGTGGACATGCACCTACGTTGTTGTTTTGTTTTGTCAAAGGACGCTGTGGTGAACCGAAGCCTGTCGTGCCTCAGAGAGTCCGTCAATGATTTCAGCAACATCTACACTACAGCTCTGCTGGCGTACGTCTTCACTCTGGCAGGAGACATGGAGACCAGAGCTCACCTCCTGCAGCACCTCGACTCAGTGGCCACTAAAGATGGTGAGTCATTTATACTGGGACTGAGTATTTGATGACAGTGGATCATTTTCAGTCCCGTTGTTTGTTGATGGCTGCTTTCAGGTGGTTTCACCCACTGGTCTCAGACAGCAGCAGAAACATCTGCCTCTCTGTCTGTGGAGATAAGCTCCTATGTGCTGCTGGCTAAACTCTCTGCCTCCCACACTACCGAGGATCTGGGTTATGCTGCAGGGATTGTTCGGTGGCTGACGACCCAGCAGAACTATTATGGAGGATTCTCCTCCACTCAGGTACTGCTTTGACCTTTGTAACGTTATACTGGGAAAATTAACCCATTTCCACTGATAGTGGAACTCTGGGAAAATAAAAGAGGGGCAATATGTCTCATTGTCCATCTTGTTTGCTCTTTGAATACCCATGTAGTGTACTAAAAATAGGAAATAATTAGAATAGGTAATTACTCTTAAAAATGAAGGTTTAAGCCAGGCCTACACTGTATTATTTTTGCCCCTTTCGGGCCGATTCTCCAGTCATGAGAGAATTTTTCAATCGGGCCGACTTTCAGCCTATTTCCTAATTCCTATTTCATTATAAAGGAATTCTTTTAAAAGACTGATTATGTAAGGTGAGAGGCTTTATTTTTATTTTTTTTCTATCATCCACTGTATAATAGTTAGAAAGTTCTTTATTTGAAAGAAAATTCCAATATAATCCTGATAAATTTTTTTGGCTGAAGGTGAAAGGTCACAATGTTTGATCGGCCTGATTTTGTCCCACTATACTCCAATTATAATTATTGAAAAGACTTCAAAATCCCAGTTTTTTACGTCTTTCCAACAATATGAAAATCACAGCTTTTCAACTAAATTTAGTCGTCTTTTGGACATAAATTATGTCAGCTTTTCAAGCTATTTTTTTTCGGTGAAAATGCAGTTTTTTGTGTAGCTTGATATGTGGAACAAGCTTGGAACCTGGAAACTGTTACATTGTAAGACAACTGCTTAGTATGAAATGATGTTAAATCTAAGGTCATCTGTCTGTTTGTGTTTGTCGTGTCTTATAAGCCCATGTGGGTGGGGCACATGACACTTAAATAAAATAATGAATTCCTTCATTCTACCTTAAACTGCTGGAGAGGTAAAGATGGAAACAGTCAGACTTTTATTTATGCTGGAGGTAATAACACCTGAACAAGTCAAATGGAGGACTGGATTTCAGCTGAGTTTCCTAATGCTTGCTTTATATACCAATATAATTAATAGTTGCCACAATCTTCCCCTTCTGAGACAATAATAATAATCCTGCCATGTAGGGCATGTTAAAAGGGCTAGCTGGAAGGATGTCGTAACCATTGTGTAGCCAATCAGAAAGTATTTCCCTAGGTAATGCTTATTCTCTGCTAAAATTATTCAGAAGTAGATAGACTTTGTAGAATTTCCATCTGACATTAGCTTGTTACTGAATAAAATATCAGTACTGATACGTTTCTAGGCAAATGTATGACTATGCAACCTGTGCTTTCTGTGCTTTAGGACACGGTGGTGGCTCTTCAGGCTCTGGCCCTGTACTCCGGTCTGGTGTTCACCCTTGAAGGTTCCAGCACAGTGACAGTTCATTCTCCCAGTGATCAGCTGGTGTTCAATGTGAACCCAGACAACAAGCTGCTTTACCAGGAGAAGATTCTGCAGGATGTGGCAGGAAAGTACAGCCTGGAGGTGAAGGGAACTGCATGTGCCACAGTGCAGGTCAGTGGCAGCATAGATAAGTGATAAGTGCAACAAATATTTTTGTTTTTTCTGCATTACATGAACTGTAACAAGATAATGTGTATTTGTCTAGCAAAAAAATCTATAAAAAAATAGAAAGTTTAACAATTTATAATTATGAATGATTAAATGTTACGTTTTTATTTCACTCAGATTTCTCAGCACTACAACATCCCACCCCCTCCTGATGCCACCACGATGAGTGTGGAGGTTTTACCAGAGTATGACTCCTCTCACAGACCTCCCAAAGTCAACCTGAAGCTTCTGTCTCGGTAAGTTATAAAAACAAGGATAGAAAGGTAGCAGGAAATAAACCAAGAAAAAAAGTTAACTTTGCATCAAATTCCACCTAATGGCTTAATAGAAGCTACAAAATCATTTTCTAGCTTTCATGGTGCAGTTACAATTAAATATTGTCGTACCCCAGTAATGAGCATAAACATGACAAGAGCTGAAACAATTAGTCGGATTAATTAAGTAATCGATTATAAAAATAATCATCAACTAATTTAGTAATCCATTAATCATTAACTGTATAGTTAACAAATATAGAGACTGAAAAATATACTTTTAGCTGACAGAACAAGTCAATTATGTCAAGAAACGGTGTTTGTTTGGAGGACCCAAATGCAGAGACCAGTTGGCAGAGGTGAATTAAAGTCGGTTTATTGAGGTTCACAGGTCCAGGGGCAGGAATCAAAGTCCAACAGAAAACAACAAACGCACCTGAAGCAAGGAGACATCTGGGGTAAACCCAAAACTAGGTACACAGACAGAAGTTAGACGAGGATCCAGCAAACAGGAACTGAAGAGGGAGGGCTTTTTAAAGGGGACAGAGACAAAGAGAGGGCTAACGAGGGGATTAAAAACAGGTGAAGGCAGAACAGAAAACAGAGCAAGGCAGGACACAAGAGGGCAGCAGAGGACAACAAATGGAAAACCAAGAAAAACAGGAACAAACAGACCAAGACTCTGACAAATTAAAGCAGCAATTAAAGCAAAATTGTAAAAAAAAAATAAATATATATAAAGATATATAAACATTTTGCATTTAAGATAAGAACAGAAAACTTTTTTGTGTGTCAATGCTCTACCCACAACACCTCAAGTAGAAAAGTTTTAGTTTCACCTGGTTTAACTTTCAAAAAAACATCTTTGGATTATTAATCAATTAATCCAAAAAATAATCGACAGATTAATGGATTTGTAAAATAATCATTAGTTGCAGCCCTAAAAATGACAGAATTAGGTCAAAAATCTGTTATGGTTTTATTTTATTTATTTAAACAAATAATTATTAATTTCAGCATTGATTTCTTTTTTTCAACCTATTTAATTTTGTAACACTTTTATTTAGTAATTCTACTGCATCCTACATATTATAAACGCTTTAATTTAGTGTCTTTTGATCGTATGTTTTTAGAATATAAGCCGCATAATAAAATGACCCTAAATTTAAAAAGAGGTTCATATTAAAATAAAATTTGTGGAAACAAAAAACAGAAAAATCATGAAATAAAAAATTAAACAAGTATTTATTCAAAGAACTCATTAAATAGGCTGAATAATATTTTTAGACATAGATTTTTTTATATTAAACCTATTCTAAAAAGTTCATTGATAAAAGAAAATGTTTTTTTTATATAACAGCTGCTTGTTTTCAACTGCATAGAATTTAAATAAATAAGCAAACCTGGAATTCATTAACTTTGCATATACCGTAAATCCTCTAATATAGGCCGGGGCCTTTATTTCACTCAGGTGCATCTTGGTCCAGGCCATTATTGGAAGGAGGCCAGAATTAGAGGCAGGCCTCTATTTCTATTTGATACCAGTGGAATGAATAAAAACAGATTGTGTCTCTTTGAACCGATAAAATACTAGGTTAATTTATTGAAAAAGTACAGTTACCATAACTACAGAACATTATTCAGACATCTTCCAGCAGCTGCATCTGCACGGCAATAAAAGACAGAATGGATTCTTGGCCCAAACAAAGTTTTAAAATAAATTAATGGAAACTGTTTGCCATCACAGCCGGTCATAAAACCAAACATCCGGCCTCCTGTCTGCAGCACTGTCTGCGCTAAGGATGGGAATTCCCAAGCTAATGGATTAGATTCGTTAGCAAACACTGCCCCCCTGTGGTACTTGCATTTTACTATCAGAGGTTGCTGAGGACAGCCCAGGAACATCGTTGGTTCCAATTATAGCCCCGGCCTGTATTAGCGTTTATTTACCCCCGCCGACAGCAAAACCGGCATTATTAGAGACCCGGCTGCTAATGGAATACAGGCCAATATTAGAGGATTTACGGTAAACACATTTTATTTTTTGAACATCCACATGCACCCCTGCAGGTGTTGATTAAGGCCTGGATGTGACACAAAGTTTTCTTTATTGTCCTGTGAATAAAAACCACAGAGCAGCGAGAACATTCTGGAAAACTTAATATGCCAAACATCATCAGTTTTTTAAAGGAGATGTCCTGATCTAAACTTTATATCAGAAATTGGTCCAAAATCAGCCAAAAAAAATTATCGGAAAATATTAACCTGGATCTACAATCTTTGATGTAAACATGCACATAGAAAATAAACCTCTTCTATCTGCTTCTGTTTGAACTTTCTGTAACCCAGAGGTCAATAAGTTGTTCTCATGCATATTGCTGTTGATTATTGTTTCATTTTTAGTCATATCTCTTGATCAAACATTTGCTAATTTTACACAATAGAGAATAAGTCAAAATTGTAGCTAAATTGGCTAAATGTTTTTTCATGTTCTTCCCTCTCATGTTGTCCTCCTCTGTAAAGCTCTGGCTCCCTCTAGTGGAGGCATGCCTCACCCTTTATAAAGCCCTGATGTAATGAAGTGGTTATTTTGTAGATTTTATCTCTTAAATATAGAAAATATAGACTTTATTCCTCAGTTGTGACCAGTGCCCCATGGTTCTGTTTCAGGTACACCGGTAGTGAGAACATCACCAACATGGTGATCCTGGATATCTCCTTGCTCTC
Source organism: Cyprinodon brontotheroides (assembly GCA_018398635.1). Classification (NCBI taxonomy): domain Eukaryota; kingdom Metazoa; phylum Chordata; class Actinopteri; order Cyprinodontiformes; family Cyprinodontidae; genus Cyprinodon; species Cyprinodon brontotheroides. The sequence goes on from JAGKQL010000041.1 coordinate 2,539,583, forward strand.
AGGATTTGAACCCGACCCAGTGTCTTTGACCAATGTGAGTTAAACTTTGACCCAAACACAGGCATTGATAAAATAGCCAACCTGTTTCTGATGATGATATCGAGGCTGTTGAATGTTTTCTTCTCCTTCCAGCTTAAAGGAGCTCTGCTGGTGGATCGTGTTGAACACCAGAACGGCCATGTTGTGGTGTACTTGAAGGAGGTGAGATCAATCAGCAGCTCCAAGTAATCAGAATCAGAAATACTTGAATAATCCCAGAAGGAAATTACTTTTGTTACACGCTCCAGTTACAGTTTTATATAATATATACACACATCCAACTACACAATATAATAAAGATAAAAAATAAGAATAAAAGAGATGAAATATATACACATATAGTTCTTCTGTATATATATATGTATGTATATCTATAAATATGTAAAAACTAAATCCAAATAAAGTGAAAATCAAAGTAAGTGATAAATCCAAGTAAAGTGATAAGTGGCGTGCAAAAATAGTGCATAAATGTCAAAAGTAGGACATAAACGCAGGTTTTCACAGATTAATAATCCTGATTTTATCTTCTGCTCAGCTTATGAAGGACGTACCAATCCACCACAACCTGGTGCTCCTACAGCGGATCCCTGTGCAGAACCTTAAACCAGCAGTGATCGCCCTCTATGACTACTACCAGCCCAGTAAATCAGTGCACAAAACACACTTTGACTCACACTAAATTAGGTTAATGAAATAAAAACATTCTCATTTCCTTCTGTTTTTCTGTCTCTTCTAGCTGACCGGGCTGAAAGGGACTACATCGTAGCTAATCAAGGTGAGGATAATCTCACAGAAACACATGATGCACATCCACCACATTTATCAAACAAAATGTTTTACAGCCATAAACAGGCTTAGATTGGAAGGCAACCGGACTTCTGCTCAGTTTTTTGAAGACGTTTCGACACCTATCCAGGAGTCTTTGTTGAATCTGTTGGCTCAAAAGAGAGCAGTCTCTATTTGGATAACCAAGCAAAACTCTGGTTTCCTTCCAATTTAAGCTGTTTGTGGATTCGAAAATATGTTATTGTTTTTAAAATGAACAGCATATTTCAGGCACACAACTCAAACTCTTCAGATCAGTTCATTTTTAAAGTTTTCTGATGTTTTTATTTAAACTTCAGCCTCTCCAGTAGCCGTTTGGATCAATTAAAGTTTAATTTTTATGTAAAAAGTAGTGCAATTAAATCTAACCTTAAGTTTACAGTACTACTTATATATTGTATTAAAAAAAGAAGCATAGATGCAAAAGGCGGACCCATCCAGAAAACACAGTGGCTCTACATCACAGTAACACAGTAGAGGTGCTCAGGATAACCTGAGCCACTCTAACTAGAAGCTTTATCAAAAAGGAAAGGTTTAAGCCTAGCCTTAAAAGTAGACAGGGTGTCTGCCTCACTTTTAGTCTAAAACTGGTAGTTGTTCCACAGGAGAGGAGCCTGATAACTAAAAGATCTGCCTCCCATTCTACTTTTTAGAAATTCTAGGAACCACTAGTAAACCTGCAGATTGAGTACGAAGTGCTCTGTTAGAACATAAGGAACAATCAGATCTCTGATATCGATGGAGCTTGGCCATTTAAGTTTTATATGTGAGAAGGAGGATTTTAAAATTCTATTCTGGATTTAACAGGAAGTCAATGAAGAGAAGTTGTGATAGGAAGAGATATGATCTCTCTTTCATTTTCATCAGAACTCTGGCTGCAGTATTTGGATCAGTTGAAGTTGCTTTTAACTCGTAAAGCTTTCAAATACAATTATAACAATTTGAATCACAGGGTAATTTTATCTCTATGGTTAAGTATTTTCTCAAGTAGCAAAACGTTAAATGTTATACTTTTCCTTTGTCTTAAAAAGCAGAAATCTTCTAGTCTAAAAAAAAAAGCTCATTTGTTGAAATGGGGGGGTGTGTTTGAAGAGTTAATTCAGAAAGTAAATCAAAATATTAGTATTTTACAGTAATGGAAAATAGAACAAATGTGAACAACAGAAGAAGAACAACATAGGGGACCTCTTTTCATCATTCTGCTTCATTCTATCTCTATTCTCCCACTCTGCAGAATCTGTTAGTTCAATCTCTAACGTTCTGCTCTCTCTGCTTTTTCTTCTCTCATAGTAGCTTCATCTGGTCTGTTTCCTGTTTGGCTGTGACTCATCCTGGAGAGCTATCAGCTGTGCTGCTGCCATCAACACCTTTGTTTCTAGATGTTGGAGCTTGGCCTGTTGTTTTCCAGTGTAGTCCTGTTTCTCACTGACTGTTAAGTGGGAGAAGACAAAGTTAGGTTTATGTAAATGTGAAGGATTGGGGTGAGAGTTCAGCATTTATTTAAAAACAGTCATATAAGATAATGTGAAAATACATCCAATTATTCTTTATAGATAAAGATGATAGCAACAAAGCCTGATGTAAATCCAGAATAAAATTAAAGGCCGCCAGGCTTTATGTTTTTGGTTGAACCATATGGATCTGTATGAGAATAGAGTGGAAGTGTAGTTATCCAAAGCTTACCAGAGTTGTTGGCCCCATTTGGTCCGCCCTGGTGCCTGAACATGATCAGTCAGATAGAGCAATGAGCACAGTCCAGCTGCAGTACCTGCCTTTTATACAGTCCGTCTCCTTATGAAAATAAAACTAAAACCTTTGCTACTGTTATGTTTTTATGCCTGACTGGATGGCAATCCAAAGGCTGCACAGGGGCACAGCTTGTAGCAGTGTTATCTTGCAGCAACAAGGTCCCGTGTTCAATTATGGTGGGTCTTTCTGCAAGCAACTTTCATGCTCTCCCATCCATCCTTGATTTCTCTCCAGGTACTCTGCGCTCTTCCAACAAAACAAAAACATTACTGTTAGGTTAATTTGCATCTCAAAGTTTCCCTTATGTGTGTGTGGTTGTGTGTCTGTGTTTCCCTGCAACAGATTGCCTCCCCCTGGACAGGGTACACCGTTGCCCAGGTTGAGGAATACTACTTTTGGAATAAAAGAATAAAATGACTCCAAAAGATACTGCAGTGACTGCTAAGATAATCTGCAAAGCAGCTCTGTTCTTATAAGAAACAACTGAAGTCATATAGAGTTGGCCATAAAGTGCCTCATGTGAACCTTAGATAAAATAACGGTCATCCACATCAGTGTTTTTTGAGAATCGGTTCTCCGAATTAATCTTATTCATCTAAAACTAGATTATTGTGAAGGAGAACATATACAGCCTTTTCCAGTGTTCTGTCTATTCTGGTCAAACAATGTATTTACTATGTGCACTTAAACTTAAGCAGAGAGCTGTGAAGTTTCTCACGTCAGCTTAACCAAAAAAAAATGTTACTGACAGATTTCACAAACAGATGGATGATCTTGAACCTAACTGAGTCTAGCTCCCTTCAAAACATTCTAACTTTGGAAAACAGCTTGTCAGACAGTAGTAAGAAAGGCCCCAGGCCTGGACTGTGGTGACAAGGCAGAGCAATTTCTTTCAATCAGTTTGTTCCCTCGGAAACACGGGACAATTGTTAAAGTTTAAACCTACTTTGTTTTATTTACACTTATTGGCTTACTTACCTGAGTGGAATTGTTTTTTGAATAATCTGTATGTCACCATTTTACTAACGCACACAGCTCTCGTGAGATCTCAGCTGCACATCCCTCTCTCCTTTTCTACATTCTGTTGATTTTTAGAGAATTCAATATTTTTAATCTTAAAATGAGATATTTAGATAAAATGCACTTGAAAAAGACAGTAATAGTTTTTAGGGATGGGCGATATGGACTAAAAAATGTATCATGATAATTTCTCTTATTTATCACTGAAACGATAAGCGACGATAAAAACTACCAGCAAAATATTTTGTATTATAAATCTGTCACTAAATTCTGTCTTGAAAGCCCTACAAAATACTAGAAACCTAGCCTGGGTGCCAGTCCGAACTTAAGTCCCCCACAAGGTTTGAGTTCGGGAAGTTCGGTCTGGCTCTGCTCCATAGTAGCGTATGAAAGTATTAAAGCCCACTGTCAGGCTATATCCAATCAAATTGTCAGGGGCGGGCTTTATAACGATGATGGACAGATGATCAAGAGTAACGTTATCAACCACGCGACCAAAGCGCTTTGGGTGACAACAACAATGGCTGCAGCTGGAGAGTTGAGGTGAGTAGATTCTGCTATTAGGTTTGTTCTAGAAGATATCGACAGCAAATTAATTTTAAAAGAGGAACAGAGAAACGCTGATCAAGGCTCATCTTCTTATTCTAGGCGTGAAACTGCACGCTTTGATTTTTGTGGACAACAACTATGCCCGCTTAACATACGTCCACGCACTGCTGCTCTTATTGGTTGTAGGTCTATCCAATTGAGTGCAGAGGCATTTTTTTCCTGGTTCGTTCAAAAACACGCCCCCATAATCACAGCTCTATGGAGCAGTATCAGACTCATATTCTGACTAGAATTGAGTCGGACTACGTCAGGCTACTAGAAACCACTAAACTATATCAATTAAGTTCAAGTACTGCACCTGTACTGCAAAACTGTAGTGATACCAATCAAAGAAGTCTGAAATATGAGAGACCAAATTCCAAATTTATTCAAACGATGCAAACAGCAAAACTAACTTGGCTTATTAAAAAAACCAAAGCGGTGCAACTGCAAACACAACCAGATAAATAGTCATCTCATGATAAAAACGATAAATTCAAATTGTTATTGTGGGGAATTTCTTTGACGATATATATCACACACGATAAAATATCGCCCATCCATAATGGTTTTCTTATTTTCAGTTTAAATAGTCTTGTTCCATTGGCAAAATGTCTCTTTTATCTTCTCAATTCAAGAAAAAACACACTTATTTTAAGAAAAAAAATCATTTAATTTCATGTTTTCCAGTTTAGTAGAAAGGGGAGGTTATTGGCTCACACCTTTTAATCATTTACACTGTATGTACTGCTGTCATTATTGAAATTGTTTGCTATGTTTAAAATGAATATGGGTAGCCAACGAATCCAAATGTCTTTGTTTTGTTTTTTAATGAAAATTATTAAGGTTTAATTTGTAAGCTCCAAAGAGCCACTTAGAGCTTCAGGTTGCAGACCCGTCCTCTCGTTTATGTAAACTTCACTTTCAGGCATGTCATAATTTTTACCCTGAACTGACTCTGCACAAAGATCCGCTCCTCCTCACATGCAAACTCTGAAGTACATTCGTAGCCGTTATAGCCAATCAGACACTTTAATTCTTTCATGACACACAAACATGGCTGATTAGTGCGTTAATCTATTTGCCAAAATCTGACCCAATTCTAGTTTTAACGAACGCAGAAGCCAGTCAGGGGTTAAACCATAAAGATGACATCACAAGAGACGTTAATTCCTCCTTTTATAGAATCAGGTTTTTTGTATGGATCCTTCATCTCCTCTATTGTTTCATGCTGTGCAGCTGGAAAGATTGCACTGCAAAAACGATCTAGAAATAAGTAAACATTTCTTAGATTAAGTGTATTTAGCCTTAATCTGAGCAGGTAAATAAGATTATTTGCCATTGGAATTAGTTTTTTTACTTTTAAGATAAGATAATTAGATAATATTCACTAAAAATAAGAGACTGTAATTTTTTTTCTGATTTTAAATGTAGATGTTCTTGTTCCATTGCCAAAGTGGCTCACGCACCTCCTCAGTTCAAGAAAAAGTTATTTCTTTTACAAAAAAATAACTTATTGAGATTTCCATTTTTTGCAGTATATAGCTGATATGTTTTTCATGATGCAGAACTATAGCAACCAGATGTGTTTTATCCCAAGTAGGAGGAGATAATGAATATAAAAAATTTAAAATAATAGCAGCAAGAGAGTAATTTTGGCAATTTTCCACCATCTCCTTATTTTTTGTTTTAATGAAAAAGATGCTGGATGTTGTCAAAAATGTTCCTTTTATTACTGTGAAATAATCTCCAGAGGTTCTAGAGGGGTTCTTAGAACAGAGCCGACCTTCTTTATCAGCCTGTCGAGCTTCTTTAGGTTATTTTCTCTGATGTTCTTACCCCAGCAGATGATGGAGGGAGATGTCACATTCTCCACAATAGACTGACAGAAGATCTTCAGCATTGCGCAGCAAATGCTAATGCACCGATAATTCCTTAACCAGTAGTCTGCTCTGTCTCTTATGGTCAACGGCTTCAGAGTTTAATCTCCAGTTCTCCAGGTGAACACAGATGCATTAAAGGAATAGTACACCCAAAACATGATTAGCCTTCATTTTCACCACCCCCATGCTGCTGAACGCCTGGAGTACTTTTTGATATCTCAAAATGCATCTGGAGATCTGGGAGGCTTCTTGCTGTCTGCTGACATTCAAATAATGATGTATATGGCCGAGGCAGAAAGGTCCATAAAGTCCACAAAAACGTGTCATTATTCCCCGATACTACTCGCCCAATGTATTCCAAGTGTCCTGAGTGGGTAGCATTCAGAATTGACCTGAATCTAAAGTCATTTAGAATGTTTTTTAGAGCATAAACAGTAGTGTATAGGATTTCCTGAAAGCGCCTCAAGCCGTACGGCCACGAAGCTATCGGCAGACCAAACCAGATGAAAGTGCGCATTCAGCGCCTGCTCTGCCGATAATGCAAGCTGCAGAAGAAGAAATGTGCTGTTTACCTGTGCAAAGAAAGCAAAAAACGAAAAGAAAATGTCTGAGGACTTCAGTGTTGAGGAAGAGCATGAGTTCTTTGTCGAGCTGAATGCGCACTTTCATCTGGTTTGGTCTGCCGCAGCTTCCGTAGACTCGTCGAGAACTGGCAGGCCAAGCTGCCAGGAAATCCTATACACTACTGTTTATGCTCTAAAAACATTCTAAATGACTTCGCTTTCGAGTAAATTCTGGATGCTACCCACCTCGGTAGGACACTAGGAATACATTGGACCTGAGCAGTATGGAGGAATATTGACACGCTTTTTTGTGGACTTTTATGGACCTTTCTGCCTCGCGCCATAGACCTCCATTATTTGAATGTCAGCAGACAGCAAGAAGCCTCCCAGATCTCCAGATGCATTTGAGATATCAAAAAAAGTACTCCAGAGTGTTGTTCAGCATGGGGTGAGTAGAAAATGAAGGCTAATCATGTTTTGGGTGTACTATTCCTTTAATTACAGAGAGAATATTTTAGTAAAAAGATTCTTGTTTAAAAAGAGGAATCTTAGGGGACCAGCCAAGGACCCATCAAGGAAAGTAGGGAAATTTTGAATGGCTACTGTAGACCTTTGTGCTCAGTTTTTTTTTTCTTATTGATACACCCCGCATCAACAGTCCGTGTTTTTGGATAAAGGTATTGGCCTTACAGTAAGTGAAGTTGTGCAACAGTGCCCTTTAAACAGTGATGAATGTTTGAGTTTGTAACACAAACAGGTCTTTAGGAGATTACAGGAAACTGAGTAGATGAAAACATTTATTTACCCCTTTGGATCAATAAAGTTTGTTCATTCAAACAGAACTGGACAGTGGTAGTTGCTCTTATATGATTTGTGTGAAGTTCTCTTGCTACTATGCTGTATTTTCAGTGCAGTAAGGATTTATGCCTGAACTTTTTTATGATATTAGCATATTAATAAAATAATTTATTCAATTAAAGCTACAGTGTGTAATTTTTAGCGACATCTAACGTTCAGACTGCAGCAACATGAACATCTCCCCCCAATCGCCCCCCAACAGTAATACGGGCGAAGCGGAAGCATCACGGGACAAAATGTCTTCCACGACGCCCCCGCATCAACTACCTTCTTCAAGTGATGAGGTTTGTTTACATAGATAATTTTAATACGCCATCTATTGTTCAGTACCGTCTCAGTTCATCTCTCCTCAACTTGCCGTAGTTACTTTCGAGCGTAATGGGCGATCTCGCAATCGCTAGTTTGTTGGCTCGCGCCGTCGTGAAGCTAAAGATGTTCGCCTCCATGGCTGCGCGGCATTCCCGCCTCCTATGTAATTATAAATAACGAATTCTAAGGCAACGCAAATATTAAGGTTAAGAGGCTGAGCTCATAGATGATGATAAATAACATAGTTATGTATAATATATTACACTTCTGACTGTATATATCCCCTGTAATTATTACACACTGTAGCTTTAACTGAAAGATGTGGGAAACTAATTAGTAAAGACTTATCACAAGTATTATATTTCGTCATGCACCCCATTAAAACCTTATGGCTTAAATGATAAAGGTTGCACCAGTAAGGCAGCAGCAGTTTGTGGGGCTATTTGAGTGTCATTTGGAAGAAACAATGAAAAGATGGAGAGTCAGCAGAAGGCCCCTGTATTACAAACAGTCAGAGATACATAAATTTATATGTATATTTTTAAGACTAGGCTTTATACTTTCCTTTTTGATAAAGCTTTATAGTTAAGTGGCTCAGGTTATCCTGAGCTATCTCCCTGATTATGCTGCTATAGGCTTAGACTGCTGGAGGACATAGGGACCCATTTTTTCATCATTCTGCTTAATTCTATCTCTATTCTCCCACTCTGCAGAATCTGTTAGTTCAATCTCTAACGTTCTGTTCTCTCTGCTTTTTTCTCATAGTAGCTTCATCTGGTCTGTTCCTGTTTATCAGCTCGTGCTGCTGCCATCAACACCTTCTGTTTCTAGATGCTGGAGCTTGGCCTGTTTTCCAGTGTAGTCCTGTTTCTCTGACTGGTGACTAACTGGGATGTGCTCTCTTCATCCTCTGACATGGGAGCTGGCTCTGGAGCTGCGCCTGCCTGGCAGTGTGTTTCTGGAGCCGGGGACGGCTGTGTGGAGCTGGTTGACAGTTTTCTTTTGTATCTATGCTTCTTTTTCTGTCTTGCCTGCTTCTGTCTCCTTGAACCCCAGTGGGCCTCGGCACTTGAGATGGCATTTCACACTGAGCCTGGTTCTGCTGGAGGTTTCTTCCTGTTCAGTGGGAGATTTTCCTCTCCACTGTCGCTACAAGCATGCTTAGTGTGAGGGATTGCCGAAGAGTCAATGAGTCGATGCAATCAGCTGGTTTTCCTTAGATAGAAAACTTTTGAATCAATCTGACTGGATGATCTGGTGAACTGGAAAGTGACCTGAGATGATTAGATGCGAATTGGTGCTACAGAAATAAACTGAATTGAAATTTAATTGAACAGCAGTGAGAAGTTCAGCATCCATTCTTTTGCCTGCTTTGTGTCTCAAGTGTTATGGTTGCTAGGTGACAGAGCATATGCTGAGTGAGGGGCAGTGACAGTCAGAGAAGGCTGGACCTGTTCAATTCTATAGCCAAATTTTGCAAGTCAAATTCCTTGTAAGTGCAAACCTACTTGACATTAAACTTGCTTCTGATTCTGATCTCTCCTGGTCTCCTTATTTCCACGTCCTTGGAAGAACCCAGTCCAGGTAGACTGGGTCATTCAGAGGAAGAAGCCGCTAAATTTTTATCACAGCCTTGAACTCCTTGCAAGTTCTTTTCTGACCTGAAGTGGGAAGGTGACTATTTTCCATTTATTTTTCTAGTTTTCACACAATGTTGAAGGAGTTTCAATGACAGCACAACAACATTTAGAGGGCTAAGATACTCAAGATGGATCTCATCTATCGCCAAAGCCTTCCAACCAAGAAGTGTCTCTTGTTTTTTGATAAATTCAGTGACTTCAGTTTGTGAGTCAAACAAGTCTGACTTCAACAGTGGTGGAGGATAAAGGCCTTCAAGGCGTTTCTCTTGGCCCCGCTGCTTCCATTACATTTATGTGGTTGCTATATTTTTTGTCTAGTCAGATTTCAGCCTTAGTTTGTTGCTGTTTCAATCAAATCTGCCCAGGGCCTTCAGAATCATTAGTGCTGGCTGATGTTGCCTTAAAGTCGTAGGGAAATCATATTTAAATGTCAAATTATTCTGTCTTAAACATATATATAAATGTACTCCTTATCAGAAGATTTTGTCCCAAAATTTAGAAAAATTCTATAAAAAAAAACCTGTTGGGTTCGGAAAATGTAGGTTTTCGTAAAAGGAAGAACTGAAATACACAATAAGGGATTTTTCATACAGCTTCTGCAGAAGGAGAGACAGTTGAACCCCAGACTCAAACACACTGTCTCCCACTGCAGACCTCCTCCGCAGAGCATTTTATTAACAGAACATGACACATGGTTACAAACAGAGTATTGTTCTGACAGAACAATTGATCAGTTCATAAAGACAGGATGCTCCATCAGAATGACAAGGCAGGATGGTCTTCTGACTGAATCATGAGACACATTGCACAAATGTTTCATAAACACACATTAAATTTATAATCATCATTGAATAAACCTAACATTCCCTCCTGTTGTGCATATAAACATTAGCACGTAGCACTTCTTAAAAGATTTTTACTACACACATCATAAATGCATTGCAGATAGGGAATTCAGTAATCAAAGATCAATATGCAAGAAACAAAATATGAAAATGATTAAAATGTAAAACTTAAGCAAAAATGTAAGATTTATCAAGAATGTAAAAAGCTTCAAAAATCTGTCCCTTGAGTAGGGAAAACCTCTCCAATAGAGAAAAATTCCTACTCGACTCTTCCCGAGGAAGCAATCATTATCCCTGTAAAGTATTACACAGTCGCAAATCATTAGTATCTTTATCAGCATCTTGGCAGAGTTGAACATAAGTTACAGCTGATTACTGGATTAGAGTGGATCCTATCATTCTCTGAATCACTGACTGGAGACACTGTATTAAGCAACAAATAAAAAGGAAAAATATGAAAAACATTCCTACAAATGGTAAAGCTATCTTCTTCAGCACCTGCCACCATGATCCCATGGTGAACCAACTTGTCCATGGTGCTGGACTTGCACCGGAGGTGTGATGGTCAACATACCTCTTTAAATCTACAACTCATCCAGAGCGGTCTGTAAGAGTACAAACATAACAGTCCGTTTTATTCAAACATTCAGCAATGCAGTTGGAATGCTGCCACCACATATTGCCGCCGTAGGGATGACTTGCTGTGTGTCCTTCAAAAACCATTCTGGTTTTTCCTTTGTTTCTGGGGGTCACTTTGAGTCCCTAAGAGCACCAGTCCAATGGGCACCATCAGGCAGCAGAGCCACTTTAGTTTTCACATCTTCACCAGTCTTTCCAAGGAAGCGCCCACTAACCAGGATGCTAAGGGATTGGGTCAGGTTGGTTTCTTTACCAACATTGAGACGAAAAGCTCTAAATTGCTTAACCCCTTTGTAGCTGGGCTTCACCACAGATCCCTACCTTAGTCCGTGGGGTCCCTGTGAAGGTAACTGGGCTTCCTGTTGGGGAAAGTCTTTAATCAGCTTACAATGAATCTGGTGGATCCAAGTGTCTCTCTCCTGGATCTTCACAGCGGTTGGAGTTGCTAGTTGCACAATGTAGGGTCCTTCACACCTTGGAGCTGCCCAATTTCCCCCTTGATGATTCTCCAGGCTTCAGGCCTTCCTGTAGGGAAAACAAAAGGAGCTCTAGGCAGATTACATGTTCTTCGCAACATGTGAGACATGCTCAGCAAAAAAATTTTAAGTAGTTATTTAATCCTGCAGTTGGATTCAATACTTGTGGTACTATACCCATTATCCCTCCCGTTGAGACATAATAAACTCATGGCTTAGAATAGCTGCTGCTTTCAATCAGAATCAGAAATACTTTAATTATCCCAGAGGGAAATTACTTTTGTTACACACTTCAGTTACAGTTTTTTATATATATACACACATCCAACTACACAATATAATAAAGATAAAAAATAAGAATATGGGGGAAATATTGTTTCCACGGGTTCTCTTTAACCCTTAAGAGTAGGACACTACAGGTATGAGCCTATCACTATGAGACTGTAACAACACAGAGGTCATATAACTTGTTTTACCGTCAACTATTTGGATGCACGGTTTTTGATAATTTTGGTAGAGCTAAGACAGTTGGTGAGAAAAGTTCTACTTTTAGCTTGCTGTGAATTGCTGTCTGCTTCTCTGACATAGCTACTAGTGTGTCATTATAAAAGTTAAGAAAAGCTAAGTGTTTTTTTTCATAATGTGGAATCTAAGCCCTACAGTAATTGCACAATATTAAAAAAACATTTCTGTAGCTTTTTACCTTCTTCTGAAATAACATGGCCCAAGAAACAGACTTGTTTCTTCACCCGCTAAAATTTTTATAACTGGTTTTATACTGTCCTTTGTTTCACATTTTAGCAGATATTGTATTATTCTTGGCCTGTATTGTGATTTAGGAACTATTTTAACTGAATCTACAGTTGTCAACAGTCCTACATCAATTTTTCCTGTAGACCACAAAGCATTTGGAATATCTTTGAAATCATTTTGATCAAATTGTGATAGCAAAGAATGCTGAGTTATTTTAACACATGCTAAATCTGGAACTTGGGGTTTTACATCAAACAGATTTTTATAAGGCTGTTTCCATAGTTGGAAAAATAGACATGGAGCAGAAATGCTAAGCATGTTGCATAAAACACAGAAGTATTTGGTTGCAATACCATTACATGTATTATTCATACAGCCTTCATTCCCCCCAGCGCGGGGAAAATTGCAATGCCTAATTTTCCATTAAGTCTTGTCCTAACAGATTAATGTGGTGAGTTGGTGATATTACTACAAAAACATGAAACCTTGCAACCTTTTTCCTGTTTGAACGTCTTCTATTTCTATTTCCCTTGACATACATTCCTAGGATGTTTGATTATTTGCTGATTTTACAAAAATTAGCCTTTTAGATGGTTTTAGCATTACCATTATCTTTAACACAAGTATTACAAGCTCCTGAATCTGCATATAAGTCTAACTGTCTGTCCATTCATTAATTGCTGGAACTATTAATGTTTTTGGGAATGAGCCTGAATGTATCACATGTGTGTCAGCTGCTTCTCTGGAGTAACTTCCCCTTGTAACATAAAAATCTGTACATCTTTTCACCACTACCCCTTTGTCTGTGGTGGCACCAGCACTACCGTGATTTTCATATTTGCACCATAAGGCGCACCGGACTGTGCTACGCACTCTCAGTTATGTGCTGCCGTCCCATTTCTGTATTATAACACACACATAAGGCGCACCGGACTATAGGGCGCGTTTTTATATACAGGTACATGTCCTCTACCACCTTTAAATACCTCTACTGCAGACATTTAAAAATACATACAGGGCAAGACTTTGAGTATCTTCTGTGCTTTATTCATATGTATTTATTACAAAGTATTAATCAAACCTGGCTGCTGGTCGCGGAGACAGACACATCGCAGATGACACATCGCTGGGATGACTCCTAAATTAACTTAAAATCCTGAAACCCGCCGTGACGGAATATGTTCGGGCTATTACCGTGTATCCCAAATGCCTGCAGCTAAAATTATTTAGATGAAAAAACACCTGCCAGCAGTCAGCGAATAACGGAAATGATGTTCGCTTTTATTACCACGGGATCCTGGGGGTCTTGAATTCCCGACTGAAATAGATGATAATCTGGATGAACTGACTGCAATTATTAAGTTTTCAGGTGGCCTTTCTCACTTAAAAACATATTAAAACTACTCTTTTATTCCCACTGATCACAGCAAATATAGCTGCAAGTTTTAGATTTAGATTATTTAGATGAAAAAACACCTGCCAGCCACCGCTGGGAGAGAGCAGAGGCTACCAGGCCTAGTTGAATGTAAGCTTTTCAGGTAGAAAAATAGAGCGGAGCAAAACTGAGTATGATTGTGCTTTATTCATGTATTTATTACAGTATTAATCAAAACCCATCAAAAGTCATCATCCCTCTGTTATCCTCAAAGTAGCATTCCTCTGAATAAAACAGCTGCCGCTTAAATCAGACATGCCAGTTTCCCTTCTTCTTCGCTGTCAGTCACTTCTCTCCGTGCAGCGAAGCTCCTCACAGAAATAATGCCGGCTTTTGCGAAAAGCTTCTGGAACAACAGAGCCAGCAGACACAGTCCATTCTACAATCCATCCGCCAAGACGGTGGCGTGAACTTGCCCTCGGGCGCTGCCTTCCATTTATCCTGAAACTGTGGTCTCCGCTCGTCATCCATCGCCCCACGCCGTAAAATGCAGCCTTACTGTGAACGGCCGCTCCACACCGATGTCGAGCGTTGGAAGTTCCTTTGTCAGACCCCCGGGATAACGCGCGAGCACAGCGTTCATTTGATTCACCTTTTTTTCACACATCGGCTGTGAGAGCGGGCACGCAGCGATGGTGATGCGTGGAAACAACCACCTAGTCTCCTCACATTACACCTGTCTCTGCGCCACGCATCCACCCAGCCTTTTCATTTGGCAAGTGCGTATTTATGTCATCAGGAGCGCCAGTGTCAAGTCTCGCCAGAGCCTCCTGTGATCGTGCTTCTCTGGATTGGTTGATGCGGGCGCGGCCCAGCAGCAAAACTTCAATTTTTCCATTCTGAGCAGCAGCAGCTGCTGGCGGTGCATCAGATGCTTAAACGCTTTCCTTCGACGTGTTGCACCAAACGCGCTATGGGACCTTACTGCACCTATACAAAGCTGGCCAACCATTGACTTTGTATTGTAAACTCGCTAAGCTTCTGCTGCACCTGCTGGGTCCGGTCTGTGCTACCCGATGTCAAGCGGTTGAACAGCGAGCACAAAGTAGCGTTAATTTGTTTCCCCATGTTTTTCTACATCAGCTGTGAGATGGGCACGCTATTTTGAGTTACAGATTAATGGTGAGATGAGTGGGAAAAAACACCTGGCCTCCATATCTGTAGCCACTTCTTTTCATCATCTCCTCAATGAGGTGGTCTCAAAAGCTCGCAGTTGTACAACACACATAGGGGCATAATTTCCGCACTGCATCAGGGCAGTAACCGCATACATTTGAGGAAAAAAAGACGTTTAAGTGCGTTTTATAGTCGTGGAAAAATAACGGTAATTGCAACTTCCTTAACAAATCTCTGCCTAATAAATTAACTGCACAGTCTGGGCTTAACACAAAATCAGCTTCCATTGTGAATTCCTCTTCATCAGTGACCAATTGTTTTTCCCCTGTGACCACCAGCCCCTCACTTGAGCCCAATCATGGACCAAACTACACTTCATTGCTTTTTCTAAGTTTTACCTTGCACAATCCACTTATTTAACCCTCTATTTTTTTTATTCCCTGTATGTAGCTTGCATGACTAAAATAATTTTCAGGTGGGTTATTTATTTTTTATTAATTTTGGAGACCCTGCAGGTGCATTAGGAAGGCTGTCAGTGGGATCAATGCCGCAGTCATTGCTCCAATGACATTCCCCCCTATGGCTGCAGATTCAAGCTGTCTCCCTCTAAACTGTGTTTCATTATCTTTTGGACGCACAAACAACTTAATAAAACCCCCACAAACATAACTTTAAAGACAGAAACACAACATTAAAAGACGGACAAACACAACATTAGATCTATTTATTTAATTTTTAATAATAACATCTACTTTGCGCATGTATTATACCAACACCTCGCCATTTGGAGCTCATTTATTTATTTATATATATTTATTTATCTATGTATTTATTTATTAATTTTTTTATTTATCTATTTTTGCACTAGTGCTTGTTTCTAGCCGGCACACAACATTTCTCCATTGGTCTATCTACTTCCACACACCATCTTTTCATACTCTAACTTCCACTTATGTTAAAGAAAAAATGATTATTTTTAGTTTTTTAATAATACAGTTAATCTTATGGCATGTGTAAAAGGTATGTTGAACACTCTCATTTTGACCATATTTCTTAATTTTGAACAAGGCTGTGTTAATGATTTAAACTAAACTACTGATGGGTAAGTATTCAAAGCACAGGAGGCAGGCCATAAAATGAGTATCTCCTGGGGGGCGAATACCATTTGAGCCTCAGGGGAGAGGTCTGCTTGGTTTACAGAAGATCAAAAGTCTTCCAGAATAAACATATGGGATGGTGTGAAACTGAATACAATGTAGAATGTTAAAACACTAACATTTAGTTTTTAAGACATTTTTCTAAGTATTAATAGCATGTTTTTTAATTGAAAATTGTATTATCTGTGACAATATCAGAATGAAATGGAAATTGTTTGAATGAAAATGTTTTGTTTAGTATTAGAAAATTGCTCAGGATCTATGTTTAATGGGGTAATTGAATATGTTAGCTTGTATACTTAGGATTGAATATTATGTTTTATATGTGAGAAAAAGGAATTGTATCTCATGTTCTGTTGATTCTATGAGTTATTTTTGGTTTAAGGCAGGATTCAATCTTTTGGGGTGAAATGGTGCAGAAGAGCAAAATTGAGTTGTGAAGATAACCTTTCCTTGAACCAAAATACTGAATTTAAGTTTGTTCTTGAGATTTATGGCAGGAAAGGGGCCCCCAACATTCCACATCGATTCTGTGAAACTTTATCTCATGACAGCCAGATGACCTTAGAATCCCTGGAGGCCCGGCCGTAAATTAGTTTTTCTGAGTGTCCAAGGTAGCTTCCAATTGGTCAAGCGGAGGCCCTTATGCTAAAGGGAAGGACTTATCTACATTATAAAATTTTGTGCACAGGGGCAAAAATTCAGATAGCTGCCACTATTTTGCTTTTGCACCAGCTCTCTCCAAAGACGCGTCTTTGCCTTTCTTTTCTATTTTCTTTACCTCAGGTAATTGAATGTATGTTTCTGTTGTTCTGCAGTTTTGTTGTTAATTCATAAGCTGTTTTTTTGTTGGATTAAATTTTGTGATTCTGTGACGTCCGCACGCCTTGCTGGTTTTCCTTGGGGGCCACACGCAGCTCGCCGAGCGCACCTGGGAAAGGAAGAGAAAAAGCCAACCTTTTTCCAAAGTTAACTATTTTAGAATAATTTCTTCCTTAACAACTTCTACAAGTATTTGAAATTACTTGGATCAATCTGACACAAACTTTCCATACCATAATTGATCTCTCAGCAAACCCTTTGTATTACCAAGATAGCAAGTGCATTCCCTCAGTGCCAGTTATCACACTGAATTGTTGAGATTCTTAAAGTATTACTCTCGCCTTCAAACAATGTCCTTAACAGGGATGGCAAAGATAACAATAGTTGGTGCCAGAGGAAACACCCTTTTTACAAAGGCAGCATTCATTAAATTGTTTATTCATTTTTTTTATATTGTGTGGCCCAAGGCAATATTACTTATATCAATAGTGCCCCCAAATATCACACATTTAGTCACACTCCCCAACACACATGACATTTTAAAAATATATGTACAATATAATTCCACTAGAGACTGAAAAAAAAAACAAGTCTAAATTTTCCTTTTGGGAAAGTATGTTTCAGATGGAATTCACTTAACCCTTTATAAGGCAAATTAGCATTTTTGATTAATTGCATTCCCCTTACAAATGGAGTCCCCCCGTGCCCCCCTTCCCTCAGGAGGTCTAGAAGCATTATATCTATATCCAGCCATTCAGCAAAGATCCTGCTACATGGCTGTCCATCTGATTTTGGCATTTGACCAATTAAATCAGCACTTGAATGATATATTACCTACTGGAAATTAAGTTGGAAAAGAGTCAAGAAATAAGTTGTAAGTTAAAAGTTGTTAACCCTAGTTAAAAATTATATTTAGGTTTAAAAAACTAAAAAATGTCAATGCCAGTATCAGCGTTAATTCCTCTAAGGTTATTTTGCACCAAAAAATGTGTTTCTTTCACTCTGAGTTTTTTTTTTATTAATTTCTTATAGAAGCACATTTGCTATTTTTGTCATAATGGGTCTCAAAGATTTTACCCACATGCAGAAAACCACTCAGAAGCACGGAAAAAGCGGTTTATTTGTGAGGTTTACAAAACTCAGAGAGATATACAGAAAACAGGTTATTCTCAGATGGGGGGTATCCAGTGGTCTGGTGAACCGGAACCGGAAACTCTACGGGAGAGATCACAGTGATGAGTTCAAAGTCTGTAGGGAAATTGATCGAAGGAGATGAATGGAACAGTTTGGCTCACATTTAAGGCTTTTATGTTGATCCTTGGGTCCAGTTTTGGGGGGGATTGTCCAGAGATGATGGTTACTTGTTGGAGGGTGGACAGGCAGACTAATGGTGGGTCCAGAGGAGCAGCGGAGCGGACTGTCACTGACTTTCTTGAGGAGGACTTAAATGGATCATGTGAAGGTTTCCCCTTGCTCAGTGTGAGACGAATAATTCCTTCCTAGGGGAGATGGACCAGGCTTATCCAGCGGATCAGGGAATTATCCTGCCGGAGAACAAAAAAGGTGAAAACCTTCAGAGAGGCAAAGGCTTACAAGTTAGACTCAGCTAATCTTAGTGAGGCTAGAGTACCCAATACTGGCAAACACTCTGGCGTTGAGGTGGTGACAGTCCGCTGCTCAAATACTCCTCCGGTGATGACCCAACATGCCGCAGGTGTAGGGGGGGGAACCGGAAGAGGCCCTCCAGGCCAAACAGGGGAAAGGGTACCATCTAGTGGGTAGAAGGAGAAACTCAAAAGAAAACACAAAAACATTCCCCACAAACAGAACCCTAACAATTTTTCTCAATATATTTGGGCAAGTTGGAGATTCTTGTTATTACATTGACATCAATTTTTGCCATCAAAATATCCATATTTTTTATGTTACAAAGGTAATAAGGTCTTGTCCTCGATTCTAATAACACTATTGGCTTGAAATTTTGATTCTCAAAGTGTTTGCCTGAGTGCCAGTATAAAGGGTTAATACTGAGTTTTATCAACCAAAGTAAATCACAACATACTTCTGATTAACTTCTTAATGCATATAGAAACATCTAAACAACTGAAAATATTTAAAAGGAACAGTAAAAAAACAAGCTTTCTCTAGACAGTCAACAACTACTGACTGTTCAGTAAACAAAACCTTAAGCACTCTGACCTTTGCAGTTTCAGAGCAGGGCAAACAGACAGCAGCAGAAAATTGGCTCCAACTGAACTCTGGGTTAAACTTCCCTATTTTCTATTTGAAAGGCTGGAATTAAAATTTTGTTGAAGCTTCCATAATTAGGAATCCTTGTATTTGTGTTATAAATAAAATTAAAAAATAAAATCACAAAGACTAGTTTTGTTTTGTGGTTAACTGGGGTATGTTGAACTTTTGTTATCTGATCAAATAAAACATCTGTTGATAACTACATTTATGGAGGAATGATTTTCATGTATTAACCAGATATCTGCAGGCGAATAACCTGCAGTGTGTGGGAGGTCTGCCCTGTGAGACTGAAGGTGGGAGGAGTTTTAGTTACCTGCTATTTAATAGTTTCTGACTCAGGATCAACCCAGTCAGCCATGGGTCGTCCAGGGAACCAGATGTGGACATGTACCTTGTGGGTCTTTGATCTGGGATTTAAAAATGACCCAGGTCCTGATCAAAAACAACACCAAGATTTTCACTTTGTGCTCTGAAATCAGTTAATCCCATCAAATGAAGTGACTGGCTAATCAACTTCTTTTTTAATCTGAAGACTATAACTTCTGTTTGTCTGCATTTAGAAACAAGAGATTAAAGGAATTAATAGGTTTTTATGTCCTTCAGATTTGGCACTGCTAATCCATATAATGGTTTAAACTTCATCTGGATTTATGAACAGAATATAGCTAGAGTATCATCAACACAACAAATTTGAGTAATTCCGTGCTATCCTGTAACTCTACCAATTTGGAGACATGTGTAAGTAAAGAAGGGTGATTACTAACACAAGTCCTGGTACTCCGATAGCTAACCTTTGAGGAAGCGTGTTGAAGATATTATCATTAACAGAAGCTGAGAGTCGATCAGACAGATAAGATTTAAACCAGTCTAGAGCTGTTCCTTTAATTCCAACAAAATATTCAAGTCTTTCTAAAAGAATATTTTGGTCAACTGTATCAAATGCAGCACTGAGATCCAACAGGACGAGCACAGATGCAAGTCCATTATCTGAGGCCATGTAGAGAATATCATTAGTGACTTTCACCAGAGCTGTTTCAGTGCTATGATGAGCTCTAAAGCCAGACTGAAACTCTTCAAAAAAGTTCATTATGGTGGAAGTGATCGCAAACTTGTTTGGCAACTACTTTCTCAAGAATTTTAGATCAGAAAGGAAGATTGGATATAGGTCTATAATTAATAATAATAATAATAATAATAATACATTTTATTTGTATTGCACTTTACATTTAAAAAAATCTCAAAGTGCTACAAAATTCATAGTTAAAACAAAACCGTACAATAAAAACAGCATACATTGTTAAAATGAGACATTACAATAAAATAACATACGTAGTAAAAACAAAACAGTAAAATAACCATAAAACCACACAGATAAAATACTAACTAATGTTCAAAGGCTTTTTTAAATAAAAATGTCTTGAGGCCTTTCTTGAACGCCTCCACACTCTGTGGGACCCTAAGGGACTCTGGGAGGCCATTCCAATTAACCAAGTCATCTGGGTCAAGAGACGGTTTCTTAAGCAGAGGTTTAATTACAGCAACCTTAAAAGCTTTAGGTACATATCCCTGTAACAGAGATAGATTAATCACATCTAAAATGGAGGAGGAGATCAAAGGGAATACCTCCTTAAATAACCTGGTTGGAACTGGATCTAACATCCAAGTTGAAGGCTTAGATGAAGACAATAGTTTTGCTAACTCTGAAAGTTCAACTTGATCGAAGCAGTCTAAACCCATTTCAGATTCCATGACTACCTCAGATGCTGCGTCACCCTCCAGAGACAAACCAATTTCTGAAAAATAACTTGTGTGTCAATTTTGGGCCCCCCTCTGTCCTGGTCCCTTTTTTTTTTTGCCGAGATTTTAAAAACTGTTTATTTATTATTTTCTGCATAATATACACAGTAAGTATAAGTAATCCCTTTAAAGCATTTAGATTAAAATACCATAATGAAAAAGAACTTATGTTAATCATGTTGTTTAATTTTTAAAAATTTGAAACAGTTTCTTTTTTTCCTCCTTTGTCCAACAGTACAGCTTCATTGAACTTGAGGGTAAGATTATCTGCACTTTTCTGTCTTAAACACAAACATTTAAATCTACTTGTTTTCATCTATAACCAAACCACACTGTACTACTTAAAGCAAAAAGCACAGGGTTTAAATAGCTACACAGGATGCAAACAACCAAAAGCAGGAGCCTAATGTTTGAGAAGGAAAATGAACCTTGGTACAAAAGAGCTAAATCTCAAATCTAAAACTAGTTTCTGAGAAAAAAAATGTTCCAGTATAGGTTTCAATTCTATTCAGTTTATTTTCTATGGCTCCAATTCACATCATGTGATCTCAGATCACTTTCGGATTCACCAGATCATCCAGTCAGATTGATTCAAAGTTTCAATCTAAGGAAAACC
>JAGKQL010000041.1:2561465-2607321 GCA_018398635.1 Cyprinodon brontotheroides
GTTTCTTCCTGTTCAAAGGGAGTTTTTCCTCTCCACTGTCGCTACATACATGCTTGGTGTGAGGGATTGAGACTGAATGATTCCATGCAATCAACTGGTTTACCTTAGATAGAAAACTTTGTAACCAATCTGACAGGATGATCTTGAAAGTGAGCTGAGATAAAATGATGTGAATTACAATAGAAATAAACCGAAATTAAATTGAAATTAATTAAACTGAACTTAGGGGTCATCATCTTTTAGTGACATCCCATTGGTATTCCATGGGTTTAATATGATTTATCCTTCTACTCTCTGCAGCTATTACATCTTTAAGTCTTTTGAGAAGGCTTTATGAGGTTTGGGAGCTTGTTCATTGGGGAGTTTTGACCATTCCTCCAGAGGCAGATTTGTTAGATTAGAAACTGATTTTCGTTAAGTCTAGCTGCTACTCTCTGTTCTAATTCATCCAAAAGGTGTTCTATCAGGGTAATGTCAGGACATACGGGACAGTTAAAGTTCTGTATGTCCAGTTTAAAGGAACTGCTGTACAGTCAAGGTCGATGGTGTCTAAGAATGAAGAAATTTGGAGCATAGAATTGTTCAAAATCTTTTGCTTTGGAGAAACAAAGGCTGTGTCTGAAAGTCCACCCTAACCCCTAAATCCATCAATCACTATATAGAGAGGGGACTATATAGTGGATTTTATAGTGAACTAACAGGTCAGACAGATGATCACTACTTTTCGCTCCCTGTTGGTCACATAACTCCCCACACTGTGCCTGTTCCATCTTTGTTATCTACCACAACAAATCCCATGATGCTTTGAGAGGAGAGCTCTTGCAAAGCAATCTGGGATATGGCTGCTCCTCTAGTGACAAGGATGTTCACTACTTTTCAAGGTGCATTGTTGGACGCTCATCTGAAATGGTGTAACAACTATATAGTGATTAGGGCAGAGGTTTGGACACAGGCAATCAGTTGCTTTCACTGGACCTAAGGTTCCGAGCCCCTGAAAAACCTCAGGGCAGATAGCAATTCACAGAAACACACACTGGTCAGGCAAACAAGTCAGATTATTCTGGTAGCATTTAGCCACTCAAATTGTAAAGACATTAAATGACCAAGTGCACACTTAGGTCTGTCACAAAGCCCTTAGGTTTGTTAGTTCCTGTTTTCTTGGTTTTCCATTTGATTCTGATTGCTTGCTGCCCGTAAACCATATCCTCTTCCTCAGCTCTGTTTTCTATGCTCTAGCCAAAAAAATTCTCGTCATCTGTTTTTCAATCCCCCTCGTTTTAGCCCTCTCTTTGTCTCTGTGCCCTTTAAAAGCCTCCTTCTTCAGCGTTCCTGTTTTGCTGGATCACCCTCACCTAACAGTCTGTCTGCTTTACCCTGCGTCTCAGCCCTGGTTTCCTAGAGTTTGGATAATTTCCCAAATGATGTCTCCTTGGTTCTGACTTTATGTTTATTATTTTGTTGGAGGTTTTTGATTCCTCCCTCAGTTCCTGTGAACCTTATTAGAAGGAAAACTTAAATTCACCTCTGCCTACTTGCCTCTGCATTTGGGTCCTCTAACCAACACCAAACCCTGACAAGGTCAAGCTTACCCATTTAGAATAACTTGATCCATGTGAAATGTTTACATGCACGCTGATTGGATTGTCAGCTGGCGTAAACCATCCCTCTCAGTCAGATTATAATTTATAATATAATATAATTTAATCCTACCAAAAAATTATCCTTAGGTGTGAGTGTGCGTGAATGGTTGTTTGTCCTGTTTTTCTCTGTGTTGCCCTGCAATGGACTGGAGACCTGTCCAGGGTGGACCCCGCCTCTCGCCTGTAGACAGCCGGAGATAGGCACCAGCACCCCTCGCTGCCCCAGCAGGGATAAGCGTGACGGAAAATGGACGGATGGATAATCCTACCAAATCAATTAAGAAATATTCTGACTCGCATGTTCACATGACACAGTTTACGTCCAGTCAGCATTTTATTCTGATTACTTTTGTCCATGTAAATGTAGATATCATTAAAATACTCTTGTATTCATCGATAACGTCAAAATTCCCAACAAACAACAACGATGGAACTGGTTTGTTTCAAAGCTATTTTATTCTAATCAAAAACATCATTTGAGGTCAGTTAATGTGAAATGTTCTCGTTGTTCTGCAGGCTGACAGCTTTTGTTCTGAGATCTTTCTCCAAAGCTCAGTCTTTCGTCTACATCGACCCACAAATACTAGAGCAATCAAAGACTTGGCTGATCACAAAGCAACGTAGCAACGGCTGCTTTGAGCAGTCAGGAAACCTCTTCAACAACAGAATGAAGGTAAGTTCAGATAAAATGTGCTGTGATGCATACGTTATTTTCTTTTATCTTATAATGCATTTTACATTTAAACAAGTGACTTTAGGTTTGTCAAGTATTGTCCTATGAAAGCGAGCCCCATATGGCCGTGGTTCATCCTACACAAGATACTCTGCAGACATGGACTAAAATAAACAAGTTCTCCTAAAAATAGAAAAACATTATTTTTTTAGATAGAACATTCAACTCCAAATCAAACATTTTTGGTCAATTTGGCCTCACTAGATTAGTGGTTTTCGAAACGGCTACACAGCTGTTCAAAAGTCCCAATCCCTTGAGTTCCCTTCACATTGTGTTGTGGAAAGATGCTCTTACTTTCAGTATTAAACATAGCCCCTGAGAAAACCACCTGTTGTTTTTCTTCGCATTTGATCTCACCACACGTTTAAGTGATCACCGATCACGATCATTCAGGATTTTTTTCCGGCCACATTTCTTCCTTGAAGATGATGGGTCCCCACTATCCTTCCAGTTTTTAATAATTCGTCGGACAGTTCTTAACCCAATTTTAGTAGTTTCTGCAATCTCTTTAGGTGTTTTCTCTGCTTGATGCATGCCAGTGATTTGACCATTCTCAAACAGACTAACATCTTTTCCTCGACCACGGGATGTATCTTTTGACATGGTTGTTTAGGAAATGATAAGCAAGTCATTGCACCAGTTGGGGTTAAATAACTTGTTGCCAGCTGAAAGATAATCGCTCATGCAGTAATTATCCAATAGGAGGATCGTACCTATTTGCTTAGTTGAATCCAGGCAGGCCCGACTTTTTTTGGCCAGGGCAGTGTATATATTAACAGTAATGGCAATAACGTTGCCCTTTCAACATTTGGCGGGCTGTGGACTTATGAGTAGCCTGAGCAAAATAAATCTAATCAAAGAAGTGTCCTATTATGACTACGAAGCTGATCCCAGCAGGAAATAGGTCCCTAACTATATAGGGGCAGCGATAGCTATGCTGACTATGTAGGGGCAGTGCTAGCCATGCTAACTCTAAAGGGGCAGTGATAGCCATGCTAACTATGTAGGGGCAGCAATAGCCATGCCAGTCCAGGGACTGACTGCAGTTCTACTGTGAGGCGTCTTGGTCAAGGTCAATGACGGGCATACCTGACATGGAATAACCACACCATGCATATTGCTTTAGGTTAATAGAATATATTAATTAGGCTATGTATGCTTCCAAAAAATAAAAATGCACCATTCCCCTTTATTTTTTTTAACTAGACTACTGGATAACTACTGTACAACAGAAGAATATCTGTTCGGGCAGATAACTTTGATTCATTGGATTGACCAATGCATCTCTGGATAGACATCTCTAGAACATTCAGACAATTATGGGGAGTGGCGGCCTAGTGGTTAGGGCATAGAGCTTGGAAGCCTGAGGTCCTTAATTTGAGCCCCACTCCCACAGACTGCCACTCTGGGTCCCTGAGCAATGACCTTTAACCCCACCCTGCACCCCGGGCACCATACAATGGCAGCCCCACTGCTTCCCAAGGGGATGGGTTAAATGTGGAGTTAATTTTTTTGCTCTGTACTTGTGACAGTGGAATGACAATAAAAGCTGGAAAAAATAAAATTCTCCACTGAGCACTTTGACGTTACGAGACATTTTTCACTCAATTTGAAGAACAGCAGCCACTGATTAGATGAGGACCACAGAGAATGAAGCTATGAACTCAGCCATGCTTTTTGATGCACAGAAAAACTAAGGCTGTCGTCCATTTGGGTGCTGCTCCGTCTTCTGGTTTAATCCAGTGTGACATTACTGCTGAACTGAGATATATGAAGCAGTTGTCTGATAATAAATAAGTTTCTAAAGCTACTATCTCAATCGGCTGAACTTTAAAACATTTGTTGATAATATTATCTCTGTGATGCTTCGTCTCCTCAGGGTGGAGTATCCGATGAAGTGACACTAAGTGCTTACATAACTTCTGCCTTTCTAGAGATGAAAATGTCCTCTGATGTAAGTAGATGATTCAAAACTCTCCATTTGTTATATTTTACATTGTGCAGTTTTATGAATGTTATGTTATGAAAGTCCAAGCAAGTAACAAATGAATTTATCGTATAACTCAGATCCGTGTATTTGAGTACGGCAAGACAGTATCAGTAAAAAAAACTGTACCTTGTACTGGTTGACGGAGAGGCGGAAGTACTATTAAAAGTAGACTTGGTGACATAATGGAGCCTTTCACCTAATGTGTTGATTGTTTTTACTGGCCAGTTAAATTTCAAAGCAGACGAGACTGGCAACATTCTAACAGGTTTGGCGTTTGGTGTGAACGCACCATTAACCTTCAGCAGTGCAGAACATTGCTGTGAGGGTAAGAGGGACAGCGCTGAGAAGAACTACCAAAGCTCAAGAGGCACAAACAAAGCGGAGTGCAAAAAGATCAAAATTAGAAACTTTGAGTAATTTTGAACATGGGGAATTTTTGTTTAAAGAAGTACAATCATATTTACCATAGATATCATTTTCTGTTGTTTTGTTTTGTCAAAGGACGCTGTGGTGAAACGAAGCCTGTCGTGCCTCAGAGAGTCCGTCAATGATTTCAGCAACATCTACACTACAGCTCTGCTGGCGTACGTCTTCACTCTGGCAGGAGACATGGAGACCAGAGCTCACCTCCTGCAGCACCTCGACTCAGTGGCCACTAAAGATGGTGAGTCATTTATACTGGGACTGAGTATTTGATGACAGTGGATCATTTTCAGTCCCGTTGTTTGTTGATGGCTGCTTTCAGGTGGTTTCACCCACTGGTCTCAGACAGCAGCAGAAACATCTGCCTCTCTGTCTGTGGAGATAAGCTCCTATGTGCTGCTGGCTAAACTCTCTGCCTCCCACACTACCGAGGATCTGGGTTATGCTGCAGGGATTGTTCGGTGGCTGACGACCCAGCAGAACTATTATGGAGGATTCTCCTCCACTCAGGTACTGCTTTGACCTTTGTAACGTTATACTGGGAAAATTAACCCATTTCCACTGATAGTGGAACTCTGGGAAAATAAAAGAGGGGCAATATGTCTCATTGTCCATCTTGTTTGCTCTTTGAATACCCACGTAGTGTACTAAAAATAGGAAATAATTCGAATAGGTAATTACTCTTAAAAATGAAGGTTTAAGCCAGGCCTACACTGTACTATATTTTTGCCCCTTTCGGGCCGATTCTCCAGTCGTGAGAGAATTTTTCAATCGGGCCGACTTTCAGCCTAATGGTGCGTGGTGTAGTGGACAGGGGGTAACGAGGGGCGATCAGCCTCTAACCACCACCTCCCCATCAGGAATCGTAAGGTCGGGAGAAAATCAAACATGTTTGATATTCAGTCGGCTGTCGTAAGGTGGTCATGGGCAAATCGCTCAGTGGACAAACAAGGATTCTTCTTCTTCTTCTTCCTCTCAGATGTAAAACCCAGCGGCAATGAGTGAAATGGAGTTCTTTCTGTCAAATTGACAGACCGTAGTAGCCATGTTTGCTCAGCCATATCTTTGTCCAAATACGTCGTCTCCTTTTCTTTTTTTTAGGGGCTAAATAGAGATTGTAGCCATATCCAAGGCGGGCGCTGCTTCACTCTAGTAGGAAGCTTCATGTTCCTCTTCTACTGGTTTGGCTTCTGGATACGACGAGTCCGAGTAAGCGCCATCTCACTGCGCAGCTGAGAACAAACATCATATGAGCTTTGAACTTTTAAAATCCTATTTCGTTACATAAAGGAATTCTTTTTTTAAAAGCCTGATTATGTAAGGTGTAAGGCTTGATTTTTATTTTATGTTTTTATCATCCACTGTATAATAGTTTAAGAAGTGCTTTCTTTGAAAAAATTCCAATATTATCCTGATTAATTTTTTTGGCTGAAGGTGAAAGGTCACAATGCTTTTTGCCCCCCCCCCAATCCATCAAAGTCTTGATTTGGTCCAGAAATCGTTGTAGAAAATTTGGCTGTTTGGTCGGTCTGATTTTGTCCCTCTATAGTCCAATTATAAATTTTGAAAAGACGTCAAAATCCCAGTTTTTTACGTCTTCCCATGAATATTATATATAATATAATATAAAATAATATTTATATACCAATATAATTAATAATTGCCACAATCTTCCCCTTCTGAGACAATAATAATAATCCTGCCATGTAGGGCATGTTAAAAGTTGTCGGGGCTAGATGGAAGGATGTCGTAACCATTGTGTAGCCAATCAGAAAGTATTTCCCTAGGTGATGCTTATTCTCTGTTAAAATTATTCAGAAGTAGATAGATTTTGTAGAATTTCCATCTGACATTAGTTTGTTACTGAATAAAATATCAGTACTGATACGTTTCTAGGCAAATGTATGACTATGCAACCTGTGCTTTCTGTGCTTTAGGACACAGTGGTGGCTCTTCAGGCTCTGGCCCTGTACTCCGGTCTGGTGTTCACCCTTGAAGGTTCCAGCACAGTGACAGTTCATTCTCCCAGTGATCAGCTGGTGTTCAATGTGAACCCAGACAACAAGCTGCTTTACCAGGAGAAGATTCTGCAGGATGTGGCAGGAAAGTACAGCCTGGAGGTGAAGGGAACTGCATGTGCCACAGTGCAGGTCGAGTGGCAGCATCCCTATTATGAAGGAAAAACAAGGTTTTATTTAACTTTAAAAATTTTGTTTTAGCAGCTTAAGATTAAGGCATTAACAAGGAAATGAAACCAAAGAAAAACAATGGGTACGCATATACACATAATTCGTAAAGAGGCATTATGCTAGGATTTACTGAAAAATATCATTAAAATATCCTTTTTATTTAACCCTTTACGACTAAAACAGGATTTGATGATCAGACTGACACCTCAGTAGTTCAGCTCCGATGCATTTACTGTATAAGCCCGCAGCCTATTTTCCTTTGCTTACTTCGGGTCAGCAGTTCCCGCGCTGTTCAGAGGATGTGACGTCAAATTGGTCGACCTTGCAAACAATCGGAGCCTTACATTCACAGTCAAAACTATTTATTCCCTACACAAAACATTTTGAAAACAATATTTTTAATTTCTAAAGCTTAAAAACATTAAATAAAATTACCGAACCGCAAAAAACCGCCATCAGAACGAGCGGTAGTTCACACATAACTAGACAGAGAGAAGTGCACCACAGAAGGGGTAAATTTAGTCTTGGCTGCGGTTACCCTCGGAGGTCTGCTGGTCACTCTGGTCCGGTCAACGCTCTGACTAAGTTTTTTATTTCGCACTAACTCTGTAAACAGGCCACACAGGGAGGCAGTATACCTGTATAATGTACATCGGCTCAAAAGCGGAGATTTCAAAACGTGCATCTTTGAAGAAACAAACAGCAGCAGAAAAAAGGGAATGTTTAACTTACCACTGTGAGCTACTGTCTCCGAATCAAGCAGCGGCCGCGGGGCATTCTGGGGAAGCAGTCAGTCTGAAGAACGCACAAGTCTGCTCTGATGCATGCTCGACGGGGGGTAAAGAGGGCGGGCGCGAGAACAACATCCGGGGATTTGATGCGTTCTCGATCTGGCGTTCTCGTGAATTGGAACAGTACTGGCTGAGGCTGATGACGGTCACGCAGTACCGGTCGAGCACACGAGAACGCTCAAGAAACGCATATTGAGAAACGCCTTTGGTGTCGTTTAGCTATAGCCCCATTTACACTAGACTTTTGAAACCGTGCAGAGAACGGTCCGAGCACGGTAACAGAGATAACTGCCAAGTGTAAATGGAACATAACTGAACCGGACTGTGCCAGACACAACCGAACGGCGCTAAGTCTAGTACTAGTTCAACAGCAGCACTTGGCACGGTTGATCTGTGGCGTGGTTCTCTGATAACAAAGAGTGCATGAGCACACCGCCTCATCTCCTATTTACAGTCACCTGACTCATTTCGTGGGTTTTCACAACACAAACTTCTTCTCTGCCTTTTAACAATAAATGGCATCAAAAGAGCGTGGTGTGACCTGGGATGATGCAGATGCTGAGGCTCTGATTCAAATTTGGGTCGACGTTATCCAGGCACATAAGTTCCTCAATGTTATGGCCGTCACCATTTTTGTTTGTGTAATTCCCGCCTTGAGAGCTGTAGTATTATGGACCGTGCTAGCATGATGTGCAAATGGTGGTAAGAACTGATCTTGGCACGGTTTAGTGATCCAAGCTCGGTCTGGACTCGGCACGCATCGGTTTCAGAGGATAGTGGAAATGGGGCAGATGACAACAGGACAACAGGTGCAGGACAACTTAACAACACTGGAAGTCTCCCACTCAGTCCACTTTTAAGGAGTGACTACAATTTACATTTCAGTTTCAGTACAACCGTTCATCACAACACGTCACATACATTTGGGTGGGGGCTGAGAGGGGGAAACGGATTTACTGCGGCCATTCTTATGGCTTGCCAGGTTCCCAGCGGTTACCTGTCTTCCGAGGTCCCAGCCGGTTCCCTATAGCACTGCCTTTATCTCTTTGGAAAGATAGGAGCCACATTGGGGAAGAGAGGGGGAAAAAAAAGCATATTTCATTCTTTGAGGTATCAAAAAAAAGAAAATCTGCACAAGAAAAGCAAATGCATCACAAGACAGACATTTCAGCAGAGGGTCACATCAGAGGCGGAGTCACATGAAGACAATCTGACATTTTAGACATTTATAGTGTGTGTATGATGAGTGCATTCAATATGTCCGTGAACGCTGACCACAGGCAATGTCCTTGATAGGATGGAAGTTTATCAACAGTCACTGAGAGCATCCACAGATGTTTCGCAGGTAGATACGTTCAATCGCAGCCCAGCATACAGATCAGCTGCTTGATCGCAGCTCCTTTGTGATGGCGCCAACCGCTGCCAGCAGCCTGATCAAAGCCCAAATTGTTGCTGCCGTCATCCTCTGTAATTGTAGATAAATCAGGTATCCTCCAAATCCAGACAGGAGAAATCTGAGTGTCATAAAACCAATACAGGAACAGGGTTGGTTTTAATAGCGAAATTTTCTAGCCTCTTTTGTTTTGTTTTCTACATTTTTGACTGCATTTTTGTTTTATTTAAAAATTTTTTTTTGCCATTTTGTGGCCATTTGTTCATAAAAAAAACTGGGCAGTTGCTGATAAGTGCAACAAATGTGTTTGGGTTTTTTCTGAATTACGTGAATTACTGTAACAAGGTAATGTGTATTTGTCTAGCAAAAAAAAATCTATAAAAAACAGAAAGTTCAACAATTTGTAATTATGAATGACTAAATCTTATGTTTTTATTTCACTCAGATTTCTCAGCACTACAACATCCCACCCCCTCCTGATGCCACCACGATGAGTGTGGAGGTTTTACCAGAGTATGACTCCTCTCACAGACCTCCCAAAGTCAACCTGAAGCTTCTGTCTCGGTAAGTTATAAAAAAACAAGGATAGAAAGGTAGCAGGAAACAAAACCAAGAAAAAAAAGTGAACTTTGCATCAAATTCCACCTAATGGCTTGATAGAAGCTACAAAATCATTTTCTAGTTTTCATGGTGCTGTCATGATTTAATTAAAGGTTTGACCCCAAAATGCAGAACACCAAACAGAGAGACCAGGGAAAAGTTTAACAGGTTTATTAGAATATGGTGATGAATCCAGTGCTGCTCAGAACACCGTCAAACCGGAACTGGAAGGTGAGGGGAAGACACTGCGGTTAGTTCAGGGCTCAGTGGGAGATTAGGAGTTCTTGGGACTTGAATTGGAGGAATAGGTTGCAGACTCCAGTTCTCCAGTAAAAGGTGTCCTTTTATGGAATCCAGTCTGTGTGGGAATATCTCCAGCGATTGTCTTGTTTGGTGTTGGGCAGACAGGGTTACTCAGACTGCGGTTGTTCCTAGGAGAACGGAGAAGCTGACTGCCACTCAGATGTCCTGCGGTACTTGAACGGGCTGTGGTGCAGATGAAACCTTTGCTCAGTGTGAAGCTCAAACGACCTCTTGGGGAAAGTGGATCCAGATTTCCTGTTTGGAACCCCAGCTCAGTTAGAAGCTGAGTTGATCCTTCCAGAGAGAGAAGGTCCGAACAAATCCAGTCTGCAGGATGACTTCCTGCCGAGAGGCAAAGACAAAAAACCAAGTTAAGACTCAGGTTGACAAAAACTCAGTTTAACTCAGCAAAACTCAGCTTGACTAGAGAATCCAAAACTAGCAAACAAAAACTCAGGTTAGACTCTGCTAAACTAAGCATGGCTAGAGAGCCCTACCCTGTACTGGCAAACACTCTTGTGTTGGAGGTAGTGGCAGTCAGCAGCTTTAAAAACACCTTACAGGTAATAATGAGGCAACGAGCTGCAGGTGTGCAGGGAGGCCCAATGAGGACGGGGCACCACCTTGGGTGGAGTGAGGAGGAAAGGAAACACAAAAAAACAGACCACCACAAACTGGATAGGTGCAGTTACAATTAAATATTGTCGTACCCCAGCAATGAACATAAACATGACTAAAGCTGAAACAATTAGTCGGATCAATTAAGTTATCGATTATATAAATAATCATCAACTAATTTAGTAATCCATTAATCATTAACTGTATAGTTAACAAATATAGAGACTGTAAAATATACTTTTAGGTGACAGAACAAGTCAATTAAAGCAACAATTATAGCAAAATTGTAAAAAAAAATATATATATAAACATTTTGCATTTAAGATAACAACAGAAAACTTTCTCCTGTGTCAATATGCTCTATCCACAACACCTCAAGTAGAAAAGTTTTAGTTTCACCTGGTTTAACTTTTCAAAATCATCTTTGGATTATTAATCAATTAATTTCAAAAAATAATCGACAGATTAATGGATTTGTAAAATAATCATTAGTTGCAGCCCTAAAAATGACAGAATTTGGTGGAAAAATCTGTTATGGTTTTATTTTATTTATTTAAACAAATAATTGTTATTTTTAGTTTTGATTTATTTCTTTTTTTCAACCTGTTTCATTTTGTAACACTTTTATTTAGTAATTCTACTGCATCCTACAAATTATAACCGCTTTAATTTAGTGTCTTTTGATCTTATGTTTTTAGAATATAAGCCGCATAATAAAATAACCCTAAATTTAAAAAGAAGTTCATGTTAAAATCAAATTTGCGGAAACAAAATACGAAAAATCCATGAAATAAAAAAATTAAACAATTAAGTCTTTTACAAAGAACTCAACCCCTCGCGACCCCAATTGGGACAAGCGTGTAAGATAATGGATGGATGGATGGATGGACAAAGAACTCATTAAATAGGCTAAATAATATTTTTAGACATAGATTTTTTTTTTATATTACACCTATTCTATGCCAGTTTATTGATAAAAGAAAATTGTTTTTTATACAGTATAACAGCTACTTGTTTTCAACTGCATAGAATTTAAATAAATAAGCAAACCTGGAATTCATTAACTTTGCATATAAACACATTTTATTTTTTGATAACATCCACATGCACCCATGCAGGTGTTGATTAAGGCCTGGATGTGACACAAAGTTTTCTTTATTGTCCTGTGAATAGAAACCACAGAGCAGCGAGAACATTCTGGAAAACTTAATATGCCAAACATCATCAGTTTTTTAAAGGAGACGTCCTGATCTAAACTTTATATTAGAAATTTGTCCAAAATCAGCCAAAAAATTATTGGAAAATATTAACCTGGATCTACAATCTTTGATGTAAACATGCACATAGAAAATAAACCTCTTCTATCTGCTTCTGTTTGACCTTTCTGTAACCCAGAGGTCAAAAAGTTGTTCTCATTCATATTGCTGGTGATTGTTGTTTCATTTTTAGTCATATCTCTTGATCAAACATTTGCTAATTTGACACAATAGAGAATAAGTCAAAATTGTAGCTAAATTGGCTAAATGTTTTTTCATGTTCTTCCCTCTGTAAAGCTCTGGCTCCCTCTAGTGGAGGCGTGCCTCACCCTTTATAAAGCCCTGATGTAATGAAGTGGTTATTTTGTAGATTTTATCTCTTAAATATAGAAAATATACACTTTATTCCTCAGTTGTGACCAGTGCCCCATGGTTCTGTTTCAGGTACACCGGTAGTGAGAACTTCACCAACATGGTGATCCTGGATATCTCCTTGCTCTCAGGATTTGAACCCGACCCAGTGTCTTTGACCAATGTGAGTTAAACTTTGACCCAAACACAGGCATTGATAAAATAGCCAACCTGTTTCTGAGTCCAACACTGATGATATCGAGGCTGTTGAATGTCTTCTTCTCCTTCCAGCTTAAAGGAGCTCTGCTGGTGGATCGTGTTGAACATCAGAACGGCCATGTTGTGGTGTACTTGAAGGAGGTGAGATCAATCAGCAGCTCAACGTAGGACATAACAGCAGGTTTTCACAGATTTATAATCCTGATTTTATCTTCTGCTCAGCTTATGAAGGACGTACCAGTCCACCACAACCTGGTGCTCCTACAGCGGATCCCTGTGCAGAACCTTAAACCAGCAGTGATCGCCCTCTATGACTACTACCAGCCCAGTAAATCAGTGCACAAAACACACTTTGACTCACACTAAATTAGGTTAATGAAATAAAAACATTCTCATTTCCTTCTGTTTTTCTGTCTCTTCTAGCTGACCGGGCTGAAAGGGACTACATCGTAGCTAATCAAGGTGAGGATTATCTCACAGAAACACATGATGCACATCCACCACATTTATCAAACAAAATGTTTTACACCCATAAACTGGCTTAGATTGGAAGGCAACCGGACTTCTGCTCAGTTTTTTGAAGACGTTTCGACACCTATCCAGGAGTCTTTGTTGAATCTGTTGGCTCAAAAGAGAGCAGTCTCTATTTGGATAACCAAGCAAAACTCTGGTTTCCTTCCAATTTAAGCTGTTTGTGGATTCGAAAATATTTTATTGTTTTTAAAATGAACAGCATATTTCAGGCACACAACTCAAACTCTTCAGATCAGTTCATTTTTAAAGTTTTCTGATGTTTTTATTTAAACTTCAGCCTCTCCAGTAGCCTTTTGGATCAATTAAAACTGTTTCATTTTTAATGTAAAAAAGTAGTGACATTAAATCTAACCTTAAGTTTACAGTACTACTTATATATTGTATTAAAATCATATCTTTGGTTGTTTTAAATATTTATACGATTGTCACATTGTTTATACATTTTTTGTTGTTCTTCTGCAGTTTGAGGACTGACTAAAACCCTGCGAACATCAATGATTCCAGCACCATGTTGATTGAAGAGAAATATCTCCTTCAGCTTTTAATGTGTTTTTGATGCAGCAACAATAAATGTTTTGTTACTGTCTACTTTACAGCAGAGTCCTATTTTCTACAACCATAAAAATGTTTCTCAGTGCTATAACTTGCTATTTCACTGTATTATATAAATTTGTGTGAGTCTCCTTGAGACACATGTCACTAAATGTTTATAGCATGTCGTCATTCAACCGCTGGTTGTCTAGGTGGTGTCCTGAAACGACATGGGCTACATTATTAATTGGCAATCCTTTTGGGGAAAGCCTGGTCTGATTCGGAGGGACGCATCCATCCCACTTTGGATGGTGCGGCTCCTCTTTCTAGGAATATGGCCGCATTTATTAGTCCTCCAAAACCCCTGACCGCCGAGGGTGCAGAACAGGAAGCAGAATCATAGTTTAATACACCCCTCTGCAGCTTCTCTACTGTTACCCACTCATTACTTCATCCAGACAGTGTCCTGCCCAGGACCAAAAATCAAATAAATTAGAAAAGAATCCCAAAGGAGTAAATCATGATAATCTAATTAAAATTGAAATAACTCCAATTGGGGAAAAAGTTAAAACGATTAAATGTGGTCTGTTTAACATAAGATCCATCTATCCATCCATTCATTATCTGACACGCTTGTCCCAATTGGGGTTGCGAGGGGTGCTGGAGCCTATCTCCAGCAGTCAATGGGCTTAGAGGCGCAGGGTACACCTGGACAGGTCGCCAGTCCATCGCAGTAACATAAGATCTCTTTCCTCTATAAGTCTGCTAGTTAATGACTTGATTAATCACTTTATTAGGGACCCCATGCTAGTAACGGGTTGGACCCCCTTTTGCCTTCAGAACTGCCTCAATTCTTCATGGCATAGATTCAACAAAGGTGCTGGAAGCAATTCCTCAGGGAGTTTGGTCCATATTGACATGATGGCATCACACAGTTGCCACAGATTTGTCGGCTGCACATCCATGATGCGAATCTTCCGTTCCACCACATCCCAAAAGATGCTCTATTGGATTGAGATCTGGTGACTGTGGAGGCCATTTGAGTACAGTGAACTCATTGTCATGTTCAAGAAACCAGTCTGAGATGATTCCAGCTTTATGACATGGCGCATTATCCTGCTGAAAGTAGCCATCAGAAGTTGGGTACATTGTGGTCATAAAGGGATGGACATGGTCAGCAACAACAATACTCAGGTAGGCTGTGGCGTTGCAGCGATGCTCAATTGGTACCAAGGGGCCCAAAGGGTGCCCAGAAAATATTCCCCACACCATGACACCACCACCACCAGCCTGAACCGTTGATACAAGGCAGGATGGATCCATGCTTTTCATGTTGTAGGCGCCAAATTCTGACCCTACCATCGAATGTCGCAGCAGAAATCGAGACTCATCAGACCAGGCAACGTTTTCCAATCTTCTATTGTCCAATTTCCATGAGCTTGTGCAAATTGTAGCCTCAGTTTCCTGTTCTTAGCTGAAAGGAGTGGCACCGGTGTGTGGTCTTCTGCTGCTGTAGCCCATCCGCCTCAAAGTTCCACGTACTGTGCGTTCAGAGATGCTCTTCTGCCCACCTTGGTTGTAACGGGTGGTTATTTGAGTCACTGTTGCCCTTCTATCAGCTTTCTAACCAGTCTGGCCATTTCTCATCTGACCTCTGGCATCAACAAGGCATTTCAGCCCACAGAACTGCCGCTCACTGGATGTATTTTTCTTTTTTCGGACCATTCTCTGTAAACCCTAGAGAGATGGTTTGTGCGTGAAAATCCCAGTAGATCAGCAGTTTCTGAAATACTCAGACCAGCCCTTCTGGCACCAACAATCATGCCGCGTTCACAGTCACTCTAATCACCTTTCTTCCCCATACTGATGCTTTCGGTTTGAACTGCAGGAGATTGTCTTGACCATGTATACATGCCTAAATGCACTGAGTTGCCGCCATGTGATTGGCTGCTTAGAAATTAAGTGTAAACGAGCAGTTGGACAGGTGTACCTAATAAAGTGGCCGGTGAGTGTATATGTTTGCCTTACTATAGAAGCGGAGAGAGGTCATACTCGACTTTTTTTTCTTTGTCTCCTCCAGATAATGACATAACTATCTCGTTATCATGGTTAAACAATTAATTGTTTTCTCAAAATAACAAGATATTTATCTCACTGTCACGAGAAAACAGTTAATTAAGCTGGCCAACAGCCCTGGATTCCCAGTCCATCCATGCTTGCGGGGCTGTAGTTGTGCAGTCGCGGTACCACATGTGCAAAAATAATCAGTTTTTAAGTTTCCTTTTTCTCTCACTCATTGCCAGAGCAGGGTGAAAGATGTGATTGCATGGAATACAGTAGAAATCTGACGGTTTCTTAATGAAAATCTTTAATCTGGAATCATTTTGCGGGTTAATGCATCTTATACCTATTACAGGTGTAGAACCGGGGCTGTTCAGCAAACACTCGGCACTAAGGAGGCATAGGTCTACTTGCTTATTAATCAGAAATGAAAGTTAATAATGAAACCAACAATGTTGTCCAGTTACCTAAAAGTTAAACACAGAATTGTTTACAGAATTACACATAGGCTGTCATTATTATATTCTTCATTGCTACTGTTGTAGCATTGAAGGATGTAATCAGTAATTACAACTCTTTTGAACATTTAACCCTTATTTTTCATCATCCATATTTAAAAACCACAGTATCTCTTCTTTTTGTAACTTTCTATCTTCTACCAGGTCCATACTCCATCATTTTTAGATGAGTTTTTAGGGTTACTGTCTGATACTAACAGAGTCATCATAGTGGGGGATTTTAACATCCATGCTGACATTGAAGGTGATAGCTTAAGAGCAGCCTTTAATGCTATCTTTGATGCTATTGGCTTTGTTCAAAATGTGAATAGTCCAACACATTCTCATCTATGCAAAATACGATAAGAGATATCGCAACTGGCCCACCTTTACAGGTACTTGCCCCTGCACCATCTGTGGTCCAGTGGCATCGCTCTCTCTCTCTCTCCTTCCCTCATGGCACCACTAGGTCTCTGTGACTGGAATAGGAGTTGGGTAGGATCAGCAGGTTGTCAAATGGGCATTCCCCTTCACTGGTGTTTCGTTGATTTAAGCCCATGACACCTCGGAGGGGCTCAACGGCAGATCCAGCGTCCTGGACCCACCCCCACTGAATGCCATCCAACTCTGTATTCAGTTCTTCATTCACTCAGTGCTTTGGTTCTGCCAGCGCACCTCGCGCTGCATCCAAATCCAGCGAGATGCCTCCTCCGCCCGCTTGATGGCATTGGCTACAAGCCGCTTCCTGGCCAGCCCTTCAATTCCCAGCAGTCCAAGGGCTCTCCAAAACGTCCGTCCAGCTCCGCTTGATGGAGCTGACACTGACTTCCTAATTGGACTAAGCAGCTTCTTTGGAAAGTTTGAGGCACTAAACAGCACTCCAGCAGTGAAAGCTGTTCTTTTCAGGGAGTAAAAGTCTAAGGAGAGTCAACCCGAGGAAGGCACAAGGCCCCGATAACATTCCTGGGCAGATGTTCTAGGAGTGTGCAGATCAGCTGGCTGATGTCCTCAAAGACATCTTTCAAACCTCACTGGACCTTTTCCGACTGTCACTTCCCCTCACTAAGTGTAAGCTCTGCTGCCTAACAACGTGATGGTTGATGCACCAAGAATGTATGTCGAACTTCTCAATACTGTTTTGTATCCTAATTTGCTTTTTTCTGAGCTTCAGCAGCAGTAACATCGTCAGATTTCAAATTTGTAGTTCACCCACTGCATGGATATTGGAATCTATCTTACTAAACCTATTTGCAAAGGAATAGATGTGTCATGATCTGGCCTGTTTGCTCTCCCGCAATTAGTAATTCCTCTCACCTGCCCTCTTCCTTCCCAGCCTCAAT
The DNA here is from genome assembly GCA_018398635.1 of Cyprinodon brontotheroides. NCBI lineage: Eukaryota > Metazoa > Chordata > Actinopteri > Cyprinodontiformes > Cyprinodontidae > Cyprinodon > Cyprinodon brontotheroides. The sequence continues at coordinate 2,578,935 of JAGKQL010000041.1, forward strand.
TATAATTATTCCTCTCACCTGTTTCCTCTGGTTCATATTCAGTTCAGCCTGAGCATTCAGGGCCAGATCATTGCTTGTCTCTCTGTCAGTCTTTTCTGTTCAGTTTTATTTGGTTCATGTCCTGGATACAAGCTGCCAGTGGAAAGAGTGGTTTTTAGTGTTTGTCTTGTCTCATGATAGTCCACTGTTCCTCCCCTGTGGAGTCCTCTGGGTTTTTGGCTCAATATGGGAGTTTTACAGTTTTTATCAAAGTAAGATTGGCTCCAGGGAGTGAGATCAGTTTAAAGTCTGCTTGAAGTTCCGGTTCCTACGTCCTGTCTCGGCTACCCTCTTCCACTGAGCCTGCCTGTCTGCACCTGATCCTGTCTGCTTCCTGTGCGTGACCACCTGGTCATGCTTCTGGTCCCAGTCAGACTCTGAACCCTCCTGGGAGCCTGTGGATGCCTGGAAGTCTGGATCATGTCACCTGTCTCTGCTCCTGTCCTGATCTGGATCCTGCCTGTTCCTGTCTGTTCTGGATCCCTCACCAGGATGGAAACCTTCCAGCATGACCTCCTGGGACTGCAGCACTGGGGACACCGTGGGTCTTGACTGTTAAACCAGGTAAGTGACCAACACAGCGTAATCTTCTATCAGTTGATCGTGGTCACTTTTACCTGTGTTTCTCCCCCAGAGTGTGTCTGAGATTGGGCATGTGCCCCGACCCCCCCACCAGCCCCACCCCCACCCCCGCCTGCAGTGTCCGCGAGCCACAGCTCCGCTTTTATTTCGTTTTTATTTTAATAAATCTTTTGAACTTTACTACTTACTGTCTATCCTGAATACTGGTTCCATCTGTCCTCGTTTCATGACAAGATGACACCTTTCAATAAACTAAAATGTGCCCACGACAAATTTGACTTATTTAAATCATCTACTGTATTTTCATTCATTTAAGTCAAACCTATTCACATATTTGTATTACCGTGATTTTCACGACCATAAGGCGCACCGGACTAAAAGGCGCACTCTCAGTTATGTGTGCCATTTCTGTATTTAACACACACATAAGGCGCAACGGACTATAGGGCGCGTTTTTATATAAAGGTACATGTCCTCTCAGGTGGATTTTTCCCACTTAAAAAACATATTAAAACTACTTTATTCCCCACTGATCACAGCAAATAAAGCTGCAAGGTGTATTTATTACAAAGTATTATTCAAACCTGGGAACCAGCAGCTGGGAGAGAGACACATCGCTGATGACACAGGGCTGTGATTACTCCTCTGATACAGTTTATTGACGCATAAATTAACTTAAAACATAGGCAGGATAATAATCTGGATGAACTGTCTGCAATGATTACATTTTCAGGTGGACTTTCTCACTCAAAAAGATTTAGATTATTTAGATGAAAAAACACCTGCGGAGGTGAGCCCTGATGCGCTGCGGCCCAGAGGCTGGTGTTGAATTAAGTTTTCAGGTAGAAAAATAGAGCGGGAGCAAAACTGAGTATGATTGTGCTTTATTCAAGTATTTATTACAGAGTATTAATCAAACCCATCAAAGTCCTCATCCTCTGTTTCTGAATTAAACAGCTGCGCTAAATCCGACATGCCAGTTTCCCCTTCTTCTTCGTTTATTGACGCATAAATTAACTTAAAACATAGGCAGGATAATAATCTGGATGAACTGACTGCAATGATTAAATTTTCAGGTGGACTTTCTCACTCAAAAAAGATTTAGATTATTTAGATGAAAAAACACCTGCGGAGGTGAGTCCTGATGCGCCAAGTGCCCAGAGGCTGGTGTTGAATTAAGTTTTCAGGTAGAAAAATAGAGCGGGAGCAAAATTGAGTATGATTGTGCTTTATTCAAGTATTTATTACAGAGTATTAATCAAACCCATCAAAGTCATCATCCTCTGTTTCTGAATTAAACAGCTGCGCTAAATCCGACATGCCAGTTTCCCCTTCTTCGCTGTCAGTCACTTTCCGTGCAGCGCAGCTCCTCAGAAATAATGCCGCTTTTGCGTAAAGCTTGAACAACAGAGCCAGCAGACACAGTCCATCTACAATCCATCCGCAAACGGTGGCGTAACTTGCCCGGCGCTGCCTTCCATTTATCATGAAACTGTGGTCTCAGTTTCTGTCATCCATCGCCCCACGCCGCCGCAGCCTTACTGTGAACGCGCCGCCGGATGTCGAAGCGGTGGAAGCTCCTTTGTCAGACCCCCGGGATAACGGCGCAGCACAGCGCTAATTTGATTCATCTTTTTTCACATCGCTGTGAGATGGGCACGCCTTAGCGATGGTGATGCGTGGAAAAAACCACCTAGTCTTTCACATACACCTGCCTCAGCCACGCATCCACCGAGCCTTTTCATTTGGCGCGTTAATATCATCAGAGCGCTGTCTGTCTCGCTGCCAGCTCCCAGATCAGCTTCTCTGATTGGTTGATGCGGCGCGTCCAGCAGCAAAACTTCAATTTTTCCATCTGAGCTGCAGCAGCGCTTTAAACGCTTCCCGCACGCAGCTGCACCAAACGCGCTGCGTGGGAACTTTTGCTGTGCCTATACCCGGCGTCAACCATTGACTTTGCATGTAAACTTCGCTGCTTCTGCTGCACCTGCTGGGTCCGGTTCACACCGATGTCGAAGGCGGTTGAACAGCGAAAGCACAGGGTTAATTTGTTTCCCCATGTTTTTTTCACATCAGCTGTGAGATGGGCACGCATGGAGTTACATATTAACAGCGATGGTGAGGGGTGGAAAAAAACACCTGGTCTCCTTACATTCAGCCACTCTTTCATCATCTCCTCAATGAGGTGGTCTCAAAAGTCGCAGTTACAACACACATAGGGCGACCGCACTCATAGGGCGCACCGCACATTTTGAGGAAAAAAAGACGTTTAAGTGCGCCTTATAGTCGTGAAAATACGGTATATTAAATTGTACTTACAAATTTCACCACAGTTTGTCATGGTAGTCTACGAAGGATAGAGAAGAGCTTTCCCTCCAGCTGGGCAAAAGAAGGCCAAGTGTTCATAGAGACATCACTTTTTGATATTTGATATCAGCTCTTCCTTCTAGTTTGAAGCAGAATTTATTTAGGTTCAGGTCCGCGGTGTCAAACATTTTTTTATACCAGGCCACTTCAACATCCTCACGTCTTTAAAGGGACAATTGCAGCTGCGTAAATTATATTATTGATTCCATCATTTTAATCAGAAAGAGCATCTTGCACTGGTATTATAGCTTTAGTAATTATTTTGCTCTTTAGCCAGTTTGACCATGTTTATTTATAAACCACCAATTCACAGCATCTCAACATACTTTACAGAAACAATTCAGGCAGACCAGCCAATCAGAGCATGCATGCGAAGCGTGCGCATCCAGTTAGTCACAGTCAGAGAAAAAGGACTAATTTTCAAATAATATAAACAGAGATGTAATGCATTGACTTTTGTAGATATCTAGTCATGTACAAAACAGCAATCCATGAAGGCTGCATTCTCAGGAAGTTAAAGGAATGCAGTCAGTCAATCAATCAATCAGAGCTTTAACATGTTATGTCATCATAAAAAAAACTGTCTCACTCTAAACATGTGACCTGTTAAGAAGGAGGTGAGTAAGTTATTCTTTTCATCCTTCAGTTGTCAGAGATCATTATCACCTTCGACTTGGAAAGACAAAGATGGCCCGTAAGTAAAGCTTTGATTTTATAATCAGTTTAATTTTTTTTGTGTTACTTTTTCATTTTCTATTTCTTTTTTTATTTCTATTTCGGTGTGTAAACATTTTAATCATTTACAGTAATTCCTAATGTGCATCAGCCACTTCTAATGTATGAAGGTTGCAGTGGACCTAAATGTAGACATACAGGCAGATAGCAGCATAATGAAAACAAACTTGAAAATAAAGGAGTTGGACAAAATGAGAAATGGATAAAAAAAAAACTGATGGGGGATAAACTGTTAGGAGGATTTCTAGTGTAAAGTTTCATTACTAGAAGTTTAAACAGGTGAGCTGATGAACTCATTAACTACAACTTAGGAAGAACGTGGAACTGAGGCACAGAATGATAAACAGAAGCAGAGACTTAATAAAAAGAATTTTTAAAAGCCCAAATCCAACAGATCATTTCAGTACTCTTCCATAAGTGCACTTCTAAATTATGTTTTATACATTTCATACTGTATCTTTAGTGTTTGTCCGCATCCTAAACAAAGATTTTTTTCAGCGTTGCTTTGTTATGACATTGAAGAGTAATTTGTTTTTCTAACTGATTTTAAGAATCTTAGATTTTATTCTTAGGCTACTTTTCTCTAATCAGAGTCAATTACATAATAACTTTTTTGCTTGAGAGGCAACCTGAAAGACCAGATGTTTTTACCTATCACCTGACGGAGCTTATTTTATATGTACTTTACTTCTGGCATGGCTAACAGTAAGAGCTTCATGCCTGTAAAGTTTTAAAGATGAATCATTGTAGTGATGGGAAAATGTTGCTATGCAATGCCTTGGCTGGTAGAAGTAGGGAATTCCAGGACCGGTTCCATGAGTTACTGAATTTCTCGTCATGGTTACATTCCAAAACTATTGCATACTTTAAAAGTGGGTCAAAACATTGGAAAATTAAAAAAAACACTCTTAAAATAGTTTTTTTTTGCAATATTTTGCCTGATTTTACTTCAAAATGCTCAAAGAATAAATGGAATTGAGAGCCGAACTTCTCAGTTGGCAATTTAGTGAAGACATTTAACTGGAATATGCAGCTCATCAAAGTTTCACACCATAAATCAAAACACATGAACAAATTCTTTTAAGTAGAGATTCAAAGAAACAAGTCAAACAATCATTCACACACTTCATGTATTGAAGCGTTACTAGGAGGCTGTCAGGAGACGTAGCGCTTAAAGCAGGAAACAGACGCTGACAAACTGGCAGAAACATCACAGTAAGATCAATCATTTAGAAGTAACTGGAAATTAAATCTATAGGTGGTGATATGGCTAAGGTTGATTTGACAAGAACTGAAAACAGCTAACAATCCAAAAAGGAAGGATAAGTAGTGATCAGTATACATAGCAGAGAACAGGTGGATAGTATGAGTTGATGAGTAATAGAAAACAGAAATAGAAAATTTTGTCCCCGTAAAGCACCACACGTAGAGCAAATAAACTAAGTACTTAATGTCAGAGGATGGAACCAAAACATAAGGCATAAAGGAACAAAATAGGTTTCAGAACATAATCTAGGTGGATGGTTCTCAATCCTGGTCTTCAAGTACCACTGCCCTGAATGTTCTACATTTCTCACTGCTACACACCTGAGTTATATAAGCATTTGATTGACAGGATTCTGCAGCACTTGAAAGCTGCTAAAGAGGACATGCAGTTATTAGAATCAGGTGTGCTGGAGCAGAGAGACATTTGAAACATGCAGGGAAGTGATTCTTGAGGAGCAGGTTTAAGAACCACTGATCTAAAATGAAGGTTTTAAAGGAATAGTACACCCAAAACATGATTAGCCTTCATTTTCTTCACCCCATGATGAACAATATCTTCTGGAGTACTTTTTGATACTCAATGGTCGTATGGAGATCTGGGAGGCTTCTTGCTGTCTGCTGACATACATCGGATAACGCGATGCACGAGGCAGAAAGGTTCAGAAAAGTTCAATAAACGTGTCAATATTCTCCATGGCTGCTTTCGTCAATGTATTCCAAGTGTCCTGAGGGTAGCGTCCATATTTACCCGAAGAAGTCAGTTTTAGAATGTTTTTAGAGCATAAACAGTAGTGTATGGGACTTCCTAAATGCGCTACGCAAGCAGTTCACGAAGTCTCACGGAAACCGCTGCAGACCAAAACCAGATGAAAGTGCTTACATTCAGCGCCTGCTCTGCCGATAATGCAAAGCGTAGAAGAAGAAATGTGCTGTTTACCTGTGCAAAAGAAAGAAACAACGAAAGAAAAAAAATGTCTGAGGACTTCATTGTTGAGAAAGAGCATGAGTTCTTTTGCCGAAAGCTGAATGCGCACTTTCATCTGGTTTGGTCTGTCAGCGGTTTCCGCCAGACCTCGTGGAACGCTGGCCAGGAAATCCTATACACTACTGTTTATGCTCTAAAAACATTCTAAATGACTTCGTTTCCAGTAAATTCTGGACGCTTACCCACTCAGGACACTTGGAATACATTGACGCAGCAGTATGGAGGAATATTGACACGCTTTTTGTGGACTTTTATAGACCTTTCTGCCTCGGGCCATAGACCTCCATTATTTGAATGTCAGCAGACAGCAAGCAGCCTCCCCAGATCTCCAGATGCATTTGAGATATCAAAAAAGTACTCCAGAGTGTTGTTCAGCATGGGGGTGAGTAGAAAATGAAGGCTAATCGTGTTTTGGGTGTACTATTGGTTAAGTTCTTTTTTTTAATGCATCAAATTACGTGAAGTAATCTACAATTTCTTTAGAAATTGTACAAAAAAATAATTTCAGAATTTGTGAATATAGATGAATAATAATTTTTTTATAAATATTCCAACAGGAAAAGAGGAGCAACATCTTCGGATTGTACTTGTTGGAAAAACTGGAGTTGGGAAGAGTGCAACAGGAAACACTCTCTTAGGAAACAAAGTATTCAAGTCTAGGCTGTCAGCTTCTTCACTGACAACAGAGTGTCAGAAGGAACTGGGACAGTTTGGTGCTCAAACTCTGGCTGTAATTGATACTCCAGGCCTTTTTGATACCAGTAAAACTGAACAGGAGGTGAGAAGAGAGATTACTAGATGCATGTCATTAGCTTCTCCTGGTCCTCATGTGTTCATGGTCGTGATCCAGCCAGGGAGATTCACCAAAGAAGAACAGGAAACTGTAAATATCATTCAGCGGATGTTTGGAGAACAAGCTTCACGTTTCACAATGGCTTTGTTCACTCATGGAGATGATCTGGAGGCCGAAGAAATTCCCATAGAAGAAATAATAAAGGTAAATCCAGCTCTGAAGAAGTTTGTCAATCAGTGCAAGGGAGGATACCATGTCCTTAACAACAGGAATGGAAATCCAGAGCAATTGAAGGAGCTACTATCAAAAATTAACACAATGGTTCAGAAAAATAAGGGACAACATTTCACCAATGAAATGTTTGAAGAAGCAGAGAGAATAATAAAACAAGAAACTGAGAGGCTTCTGGCAGAAAATCCAGGTATGGGAGATGAGGAAGCAAGAAGACGAGCAGAGAAAGAGAACCCATTGACCCGGGCCGTTCGACACGGAGCTGCTATTGGGGCAGTAGCTGGCTTCCTGGGAGGGCCATTGGGAGCAGCAGTGGGGGCAGCACTGGGAGCTTTATTTGGGGCTATATCAGGCTCAGTGAAGGAAAACCAATGTATTATTCAATGATTCCCATGGCATTGAATTTTATCAAGTAAAATGTTTGGCTCATGGATGAAATCAGAAGAAATATCCATTGTAAAATCATGTAATGTTTTCAGTTACTTTTCCTTTTCTGCTGATGCATTACCAGAATCCACATTATTGTTCTTGGCAGAGGATTCTTGTTTAAAAAGCCTAGATTAATCAACCTCAATTTATGAATTGATTTGGAATTTTTAGAGCAGCAAAAGAAAATGTATTCAATTTGATTTTACTCATATCTTCACTTCTACCTTTCTGAAAACACTCTTAAGAATAAACTTAATCATAAAGATAATTTTAATGTGTATTCCAAGATTTAATTTGATCAAATAAATAAATGAAGTAAGGATTATATTTAAAGTTCAAGTTTCTACCTATAACCTCTTACTCTGTCTCTAGTAGCTATGATCACATATTTAGCAATACAGTGGTATTTCTTTGCTCTTTCAGTTATAGTTTTAGAGATTCTTTGTGTGATGTGAATCCTTATGTTTGATGTCAGGGTTTCCAATCAGCTGGTGGCTAGAAAACAAATGTTCAGAACAACAGTTGTTTTTTTCTTCTACACTTAACATTGTTTATTGTGCTTTCCTTAATGAAATAAACTTAATCAAATCAAATGAGGAGCTTTGGTGTTTTTCTGAATAGTCGACATGTTGACAGTGATATTTTGAAAAGGCTCAGCAGCTTCTTAAGAAAAAAGAAGTTCAACAGAAATCATAAAATCATTCAGAAAAACAAATAATAAAACATAGCAGAGCGATTTTCTTTCTCTCTGTGGAAAACTGGACCAGCACTTCCATCTCTGCAGGGTGCTTGGACTCATGGGCCAAAGGACACTTTCCAAAGAGGCATTTGTCAATTCTGATGGATTGCACCAGAGCTCTGGAGAAAGCCAGCAGAACTGACAAAGACTCCTAGATAGGTGTTGAAACGTTTTCAGAAAAAACTGAGCTAAAATCCAGTTGCCTTCAAATGTTTGCCTGTTTTGTTGTTAGCCTGATCAAAGATCCCCACAACAGTCTACCACCTATGTTCCTGCAGCCATCTGTTCCTGATTGATTTGCTTGTTCCAAATGCTAGATTATCCTACCACCCTAATTCCAGTTAAACCATTGGCCTTATCAATCATTCTGGAGGCCCAGTATGAATAAAGACGTCAATGAATATGTTCAAGGTTGACCCACCTGTTGTAATGTTTTGAGAGATGGACCCAGGGATCAGCCAGACACAAAAATAGACTTAAGCAGATTTATTCAAGCAATATGTTCAAACACCCTGGGGACAGATCGGCAGCGGAAACAGGAACTTCTGAAATGCAGAGATGGAGTAAGTGGCTGCGATACTTCTGAGTATTGGTATAACCAAAAGGAGAAAGCCCAGGCGGGTAATGGCTTACTCCTGGTGGCTGCCCCACAGGGCCTGGCCCAAAGTGGATCCATGGCCGGATCCACTTTGGGGTGGCTGGCTGCCCGCGGAGTCCACGGACTGGTCCCTGTAGCACCCGGGGGCTCTGGCATTGTGGCGGCTGGGGGTTTTGCTCAGGGCCATCTCTCCTCCTCCCTTGGTGGGGGGTCGAATTTCCTGGGTTGGTCCTTCCTGGGTGCCTTTGCTCCTGGGATCCCATTCGGCATCTGGGGTTTTGGGTCCCCCTGGCGCTCGCCTCTTTGCTCTGGGGTGGGGCGCCTCTTCGGCTCTCCACAACCACTATTGAGCATTTTCCTTTGGATAAACTTTACATGCACAGATGCACTTTCACAAACAACTACAGGTGCTTGGTTCCAGGATTCACTTCCATACAGAAATCCCATATTCTGATCTTCAGGTACCAGAATTCATGTCAGAGTAAATAATACTACTTATACTTCAGGGATAGTATCTAGGTGTTACTTTATTGTATCTCTTATACTATATCCGTTGGTTGTGCTGTTCTTTTACATCTCTTTGCAGGTGATGAAGCAGACTGAACAAGTTTTATCTTCATCTCCCTTTTATCTCCTCTTTCTTTCATCTTTTTCATCTTTTTTTCTTTTCCTTTCCTTTTCTACTTACATTGCAGTGTCAATATAATCTGTAAAACTCCCTGCATGAATTATAATAAAGCTATTTATATGCATAAATGAAGTGGAACACTATGGTAATAGCCGTACTGCTCCACTTGTGAAATCAAAATGTGTTGGGCTCATTTTGACATCAAGAAAATTATTCTTATTGCCAGATCACTAGACAGGACACTGTTAAAAAAAACCAAATCAAGGTCAGACACATAAATCTGCACATATACGGAATAAATTCACCACAACTTACTTGAAAAAATATAAGAATTTAATACTAAAAACTTTTTAGCCCTAAGTCAAACATATTTCCACTAAAAACTCCATCGTACTTGTTAGGAATCCACGTTAGACCATGTATTGACTACAGAGGCTTAAACCAAATTACAGTCAAGAATAAATATCCTTTGCCCCTTCTGTCATCAGCTTTTAAGTCTGTTCAAGGAGCTACTGTCTTCACCAAACTGGATCTCAGAAATGCCTATCATCTTCTTTGTATAAGGGTGGGAGACCAATGGAAAACAGCCTTCAAAACTCCCATAGGTAATTTTGAATACCTGGTGATGCCTTTTGGTCTAACTAACGCACCTGCTTGTTTCCCGGCTTTGGTCAATGATGTCCTGAGAGATTTTTCGAACATCTTTGTTTTTGTTTACATTGATGATATCCTTATTTTTTCTAAGAACCTGTCAGAGCACAAGACCCGCCAAGTTCTACAGCGCCTCCTAGAGAACAAGCTATTTGTCAAGGCTGAGAAATGTGAGTTCCATAAGCCCTCAGTCTCTTTCCTGGGCTTCATCCTAGAGGGCGGACAGGTAAGACTCACTGAGGAGAAAATTAAAGCAGTCCTGGATTGGCCCACACCCGAGAACAGAAAACAGCTTCAAAGATTCCTGGGGTTTGCAAATTTCTATCGTCGGTTTATTCGAAACTACAGCCAAACTGCTCTACCCCTCACTTCTCTCACTTCAACTAAGGTCCCTTTCGTTTGGTCCCCTGAGGCTGAGGCAGCCTTTGTTCTTTTCAAGAACCTTTTTGCTAATGCTCCTGTTCTCATTCAGCCGGATATCACTAAGCAGTTTGTGGTGGAGTTGATGCCTCTGATTCAGGTGCTGGAGCCGTCCTCTCCCAGATTTCAGACACTAATAACAAGTTACACCCGTGTGCTTTCTTCTCTCGCAGACTTTCCTCAGCATAGAGAAACTATGACGTTGAAGACCGTGAGCTTTTAGCCATTAAACTAGCGCTTGAGGAGTGGAGACACTGGTTGTAAGGAGCTGCACATCCCGTTCTAGTATGGACAGACCTTAAGAATCTGTCATACATTCAGTCCGCCAAGAGACTTAAACCACGCCAATCTCGCTGGTCTCTGTTTTTCTTCCGCTTTAACCTCTCCATTTCATTTCGCCATGGCTCTCGGAATGTAAAACCGGATGCTCTCTCTAGGCAGTTTGCCCCAGACATATTGGAGGAGTCTGCTGCTCCCATTCTGCCTCCCATCTGCTCAGTTGCAGCAGTCACTTGGGAGATTGAGGACCTTGTCAAGCAGGCCCAACAGTCTGAGCCTGACCCTGGTACCGGACCCCCCAACAGAGTTTTTGTGCCTTCATCCATTCGTGCTCAAGTAATTAACTGGCTCCACACTTCCAAGTTTTCTGCCCATCAAGGTATCAGTCGAACTGTGGCTCTCATAAGTCAACGTTTTTGGTGAGCCTCCTTACTGAAGGACGAGAAGGAGTTTGTTTTGGCCTGCCCGACCTGCGCTCGGAATAAGTCTTCTTATCAGCCCCCTACAGGATTACTTCAATCCTTGCCCTTTCCCAAGAGACCCTGGTCCCACATTGCCATAGACTTTGTCACTGGACTTCCCTCATCTAAAGGTATGACCACAATTCTTACCATTATTGACCTTTTCTCTAAGGCCTGCCATTTAGTTCCACTAAGGAAGCTCCCTAGAGCTTTGCGAACAGCCCAACTCCTGGTCAAGCATGTCTTCCGCCTTCATGGAATTCCTCAAGACATACTCTACGATCGAGGCCCTCAATTCATCTCACAGGTATGGAAGGGCTTTTGTTCGGCTCTTGGGGCCAAGGTCTCACTCACTTCCGGCTATCATCCCCAGTCTAATGGTCAAGTTGAGCGTATGAATCATTGTTGGAGGCCAGCCTCAGATGTCTCTCCGTTTCCAACCCCACTGAGTGGAGCCAGTTTCTTCCATGGGTTGAGTACGCCCACAACGCCCATGTTTCAGCTGCCACTGGACTCTCACCTTTCGAGGCTTCCATTGGCTATCAGCCTCCCCTTTTCCCAGCTGAGGAGGTTGCCATTGCAGTGCCCTCCGTTCAGCATCACATCCGCCGTTGCAGAGCCATCTGGAACAAGGCCATGACAGCTGTGGAGTAAAAAATTGAGCACTGAAAGTTGCTATCCAAGGAAGAAAAGGTTTTATTTTACTCTGCAGAGGAGAACAACATGACAAGCTGAATGCAGCTCTCAGTGTTGATCTGAGGCTGCAGCATCCCAACCCCTGCATAAAAAAGGGGACTCCCCACACAATAATATTTCCCAAGAGAAACACTTTAGTTCATCAAAGGACAAAGATGACAATTGTTTTCTATTCACACTAGGACGTGAGAATCTTGACTTCCTTTCAAACCTCCTTCCTTTCCTTTCATCTCAACAAGGCTTCTAAGTAATCACTCACTTTCAGGAAAAAGAAAAGACAGACTTTAACTTAGATGTGAATTGGTGGCAGTAGGCTGAGATTTGAAATTTGTGAATTGAACAGCAGTGAGAGTTGGCAAATATCCATTGCTGCCCCTGCTTTGTGTATTACTCAAGTGTTATGGTTGCTAGGTGACGAGCATATGCTGAGTGAGGGGCAGTGACAGTCAGAAGGCTGGACCTGTTCAATTCTATATATAAGAGTACGGTCCCTGATTTGCTTGGCCTGTCGATCTTGCTGGCGATGTGCTTGGAGTTCTGATCTCCTGGTCTCCTTATTTCCACGTCCTTGGAAGAAATGATCCAGTCCAGGTAGACTGGGTCATTCAGAGGAAGAAGCCGCTAAATTTTTATCACAGCCAGCCTTGAACTCCTTGCAAGTTCTTTTCTGACCTGAAGTGGGAAGGTGACTATTTTCCATTTATTTTTCTATTTTTCACACAATGTTGAAGGAGTTTCAATGACAGCACAACAACATTTAGAGGGCTAAGATACTCAAGATGGATCTCATCTATCGCCAAAGCCTTCCAACCAAGAAGTGTCTCTTGTTTTTTGATAAATTCAGTGACTTCAGTTTGTGAGTCAAACAAGTCTGACTTCAACAGTGGTGGAGGATAAAGGCCTTCAAGGCGTTTCTCTTGGCCCCGCTGCTTCCATTACATTTATGTGGTTGCTATATTTTTTGTCTAGTCAGATTTCAGCCTTAGTTTGTTGCTGTTTCAATCAAATCTGCCCAGGGCCTTCAGAATCATTAGTGCTGGCTGATGTTGCCTTAAACGCTTAAGTCGTAGGGGAAATTCATACTAAATGTCAAATTATTCTGTCTTAAACGCCGTATAAATGTACTCCTGCACATCAAAGGTTTTTGTCCAAGGTGAAAAATTCTATAAAAAACCTGTTGGGTTCCGGAGAAAATGCAGCGGGTTTTCGTATTAAAAGGAAGAACTGAAATACACAATAAGGGATTTTTCATACAGAAAGGCGAAACAGTTGAACCCCAGACTCAAGCATATATACTGAGGACCTCCTCCGCAGAGCATTTTATTAACAGAACGTGACACATGGTTACAAACAGAGCATTGTTCTGACAGAACAATTGACCAGTTCATAAAGACAGGATGCTCCATCAGAATGACAAGGCGGGATGGTCTTCTGACTGAATCATGAGACACATTGCACAAATGTTTCATAAGCCACATTAAATTTATAATCATCATTGAATAAACCTAATACCAACCTTTGTAAATAAACATTTAAACTTTTAAAAGCTGAAAGATTTTTTACTACACACATCATAAATGCATTGCAGATAGGGAATTCAGTAATCAAAGATCAATATGCAAAAAACAAAAATATAAAAAGGATTAAAATGTAAAACTTAAGCAAAAATGTAAGATTTATCAAGAATGTAAAAAGCTTCAAAAATCTGTCCCTTGAGTAGGCAAAACCTCTCCAATAGAGGAAAATTCCTACCCGACCCTTCCCGAGGAAGCGATCATTATCCCTGTAACGTATTACACAGTTGCAAATCATAGTATCTTTATCCAGCATCTTGGCAGAGTTGAACATAAGTTACAGCTGATTACTGGATTAGAGTGGATCCTATCATTTTCTGAATCACTGACTGGAGACATGGTATTAAGCAACAAATAAAAAGGAAAAATATGAAAAACAATCCTACAAATGGTAAAGCTATCTTCATCAGCACCTGCCACCATGATCCCATGGTGAACCAACTTGTCCATGGTGCTGGACTTGCACCGGAGGTGTGATGGTCAACATACCTCTTTAAATCTTCAACTCATCCAGAGCAGTCTGTATGAGTACAAACATAACAGTCCGTTTTATTCAAACCTTCAGCAACGCAGCTTGGAATGCTGCCACCACATATTGGCGCCGTAGGGATGACTTGCTGTGGATCCATCAAAAACCATTCTGGTTTTCCTTTGTTTCTGGTGGTCAGTTTGAGTCCCTAAGAGCACCAGTCCAATGGTCACCATCAGGCAGCAGAGCCACTTTAGTTTTCCCATCTTCACCAGTCCCTCCAAGGAAGCACCCACTAACCAGGACGCTGTTTGGACCTGTTCACTTCCTGTTTGGATTAACTGAGTGTGCAGCTGTTCAGAGGATCTCCATCTGAAGTTAAGTTATTTTCTCTGTGATATCTCTGTATCTAAGTAACTCTAACTGACTACTTTAAAACATAGCACCTTCTGCTGCACTTTTCTACTGAGCACTTGTCAGTTTCACACGGTTTTATTTCTGATAGCAAGGAGTAGCTAGCCTAGGCTAGCGCTAGCTTAGCATTGCTATGGCTTCTCTCTCTCCCTCCCTTGACTCTTTTCCACACTCTTCCTTCTTCTCTCCTCTCTCTGCTCTCTGTGTCAGATGTTCAGTTATTCATCTGCCTCCTTTAGTGATAATGGGATGTGTAATAAGTGTAGTATTTTTTGTAGCTTTGGAGGCGAGGGTGTCAGAGTTAGAATCCAGGCTTCAGGCTGTTGAACATCCAGGAGTTAAAGTAGGGCCGTAGCTGTCCTCCAAAAGTGCCTGAGCAGCCAGGCGATTGGGTAACTATGTACGCAGAAAAGCGTAATTAGGTGGATCTCTGCCCACTGGTCACCACCAACCCGTTCACGTTTCTAACCGGTTTTCCCCACTCAGTGACACACCCACTGAGAAGCCCACTCTGGTGATTGGCAGCTCCATAGTCAGAAACGTGGCATTAGAGACACCAGGGACGAAACTACTGGCTAAGGATAAGGTTAAATACAGTAAGATTGTTATTCACGCTGGTGGTAATGACACCCGATTACAGCCCGATCGGAGAGTCACTAAAATTAGTGTTGCCTCGGTGTGTAAGTTTGCCAAAAAAATGTCGAACTCCGTAATTTTCTCTGGTCCCCTCCCTGATCTGACCCAGTGATGACATGTTTAGCCGCGTGTTGTAGTCATTCAACCGCTGGTTGTCTAGGTGGTGTCCTGAAAACAACGTGGGCTACATTAATAATTGGCAATCCTTTTGGGGAAAGCCTGGTCTGATTCGGAGAGATTCCATCCATCCACTTTGGATGGTGCAGCTCTTCTTTCTAGGAATCTGGCCACATTTATTAGTCCTCCAAAACCCTGACCACCCAGGGGGTGCAGACCAGGAAGCAGAGTTGTAGTTTAACACACATCTCTGCAGCTTCTCTACTGTTACCCACTCTTTTACTCCATCCAGACAGTGTCTTGCCCACGACCAAAATCTAATAAATTAGCAAAGATTCCCAAAGGAGTAAATCATGATAATCTAATTAAAATCAAAATAACTCCAATTGGGGAAAAAGTTAAAACAATTAAATGCGGTCTGTTTAACATAAGATCGCTTTCCTCTAAAAGTCTACTAGTTAATGACTTGATTTGTGATAATCACATTGACTTGTTTTGCCTTACAGAAACCTGGCTGCAGCAAGAGGATTATGTGAGCATAAATGAGGCAACTCCTTCAAGCTATTTAAATTTTCACATCCCCAGAAGTTCTGGGCGAGGAGGAGGAGTAGCAACAATCTTCCAGTCTGACTTACTGATTACTCCCAAAACAATTAATACCTACAACTCTTTTGAACATTTAACCCTTAATTTCCCTGATCCAAATTTCAAGGCAAGAAAACCTCTTCTTTTTGTAACTTTGTATCGTCCACCAGGTCCTTACTCTGAATTTTTAGATGAGTTTTCAGAGTTCCTTTCTGATTTGGTATTAAATACTGACAGGGTCATCATAGTGGGAGATTTTAACATCCATGCTGACATTGAAGGCTGATAGCTTAAGAGCAGCCTTTAATGCTATCTTAGACACTATTGGCTTTGTTCAAAATGTGAATAGTCCCACGCATTCTCATCTTCATACTTTGGATCTTGTGCTGACATACGGCATAGAATGTGAAGAAATAACAGTATTTCCTCACAACCCTGTCCTCTCTGACCACTTTCTAATAACCTTCAGGATTACTTTAACAGAGTTCTCCTCCCCCAAAAGAAGGTTCAATTTTAGTAGATCTTTATCAGATAGTGCAGTTATAAATTTTAAAGAATCTGCTTCACTTTCTCTCTCCTCTGTGTCACTGAGCAGTGCTGCAGAGTGCAAAAGCATAGCTTATTCCCCTTCACAGGTTGATGATTTTGTTGATGGGGTTGCTAGTTCTCTGCGTATTGCCTTAGACAACGCAGCTCCTTTGAAAATGAAAACCGTTAAAAATAGAAAGCTTGCTCCTTGGTTTAATGCAGAGCTGCGTACTTTGAAGCAAAATGCTAGGAAACTGGAGAGAAAATATCGCTCCACAGGCCTGCGGGAGTCCTTCCTAGTCTGGAAAAATGGTTTACTGCTGTATAAGAGGACCCTTTGTAAAGCAAGAGCAGCATACTTCTCCTCATTAATAGAGGAGAATAAGAATAATCCTAGATTTCTTTTTAATACAGTTGCCAAACTCACCCAGAGCCATAGCTCTGTTGAACCGTCCATTCCACCTGCTCTTAGCAGCAATGATTTTATGGGATTCTTTATAAATAAGATTGATCTTATTAAAAATAAGATCATAAGCACTCCTCTATCCGCGATTGTACCTGAGGTAGTCATGGAATCTGAACCGGGTTTAGACTGCTTTGATCCAGTTGAACTCTCTGAATTAGCAAAATTATTGTCTTCATCTAAGCCTTCAACTTGTATGTTAGATCCAGTTCCAACCAGGTTATTTAAGGAGGTATTTCCTTTGATCTCCTCCTCCATTTTAGATGTGATTAATCTATCTCTGTTACAGGGATATGTACCTAAAGCTTTTAAGGTTGCTGTAATTAAACCTCTGCTTAAGAAACTTATCTCTTGACCCAGATGACTTGGTCAATTATAGACCTATATATCAATCTTCCTTTCTTATCCAAAATTCTTGAGAAAGTAGTTGCCAAACAAGTTTGCGATCACTTCCACCATAATGAACTTTTTGAAGAGTTTCAGTCTGGCTTTAGAGCTCATCATAGCACTGAAACAGCTCTGGTGAAAGTCACTAATGATATTCTCATGGCCTCAGATAATGGACTTGTATCTGTGCTCGTCCTGTTGGATCTTAGTGCTGCATTTGATACAGTTGACCATAATATTCTTTTAGAAAGACTTGAATATTTTGTTGGAATTAAAGGAACAGCACTAGACTGGTTTAAATCTTATCTATCTGATCGAATTCAGTTTGTTCATGTGTGATGAGTAAGATCTTCAACTGCAGCTCAAAGGTTACCTGTAGAGTACAACGGTGTTCAGTGCTAGGAACAATTCTCTTTTACTTTTATACATGCTCACAATTGGTGGAGGTATTAGAGCAGCATAAGGATTAATTTTCCACTGTTATGCTGATGATACCCAGCTATATCTGTCTATAAGTCCAGATGAAGGCAACCCATTACATGGTCTTACACAGGCATGTCTTGAAGACATAAAACCTGGATAAATCTTAACTTTCTGCTTCTGAGATGCAGGCAAAACAGAAGTTATAGTCTTTGGACCAGAGTCTCTCTGAAAAAGAAACTGATTAGCCAGTCACTTCATTTGGATGGGATTAAGCTGATTTCAAGATAATAAAGTAAAAATCTTGGTGTTACATTTTTGATCAGGACCTGTCATTTTAATCCCATATCAAAAGAGGGTTTTCTAGAATTTCAGCTTCTTTTCATCCTGAGGAACATTGCAAAAAATTAGAAATATCCTGTCCAGGGGTGATGCTGAGAAACTAGTCCATGCATTTGTTACTTGAAGGCTGGACTATTGTAATTCTTTACTATCAGGAAGTCCACAAACTGTAGTTAAAAGCCTTCAACTGATCCAAAATGCTGCAGCCAGAGTTCTGATGAAAATGAAAAAGAGAGATCATATCTCTCCTATCCTGGCTTCTCTTCATTGGCTTCCTGTTAAATGAAGAATGGAATTTAAAATCCTCCTTCTCACATATAAAGCCTTAAATGGCCAAGCTCCATCTTATATCAGAGATGATGATTGTTCCTTATGTTCCTAACAGAGCACTTAGCTCTCAATCTGCAGGTTTACTAGTGGTTCCTAGAATTTCTAAAAAGTAGAATGGGAGGCAGATCTTTTGGATTTATCAGGCTCCTCTCCTGTGGAACCAACTACCAGTTTTTAGTCCGTGAGGCAGACACCCTGTCTACTTTTTAAGGCTAGGCTTAAAACTTTCCTTTTTGATAAAGCTTATAGTTAGGGTGGCTCAGGTTATCCTGAGCCTATCTCTATAGTTATGCTGCTATAGGCTTAGACTTTTGCAGGAGGAGGACATAGGGACCCCATTTCATCATTCTGCTTCATTCTCTCTCTGTTCTCCTATTCTGCAGAATCTGTTAGTTCAATCTCTAACCTTCTGCTCTCTCTGCTTTTCCTCAGAGTAGCTTTTGCCTCGTCTGTTCCTGTTTGGCTGTGAGGCACGTCATCCTGGAAAGAAACATCAGCTGTGCTGCTTCTATCAACACCCTTGTTTTATAGATGTTGGAAGTCGGCCTGTTTTCCAGTGTGGTCCTGTTTCTCCTGACCGTGACTGAGTGGATGTGCTCTCTTTGTCCTCTGGCATGGGAGCTGCCTTGGTGGACCGTCCTGCCTGGCTGTGTGTGTTTTGAATGGACGGGGGCCGCCTCTTACAGCTGCTTTTTGTATCTCTGCTTCTGTCTCCCTTGAAGACCCCAGTGGAAGCCTGGGGCGCAGATGGCGCTCACGCACTGAGCCTGGTTCTGCTGGAGGTTTCTTGCTGTTAAAAGGGGGAGTTTTCCATCTCCACCATCCGCTACAAAGCATACTTAGTGTGGGGGATTGTATTTGAGTCAATGAGTCAATGCAATCCAACTAGTTTTCCATAGATAGAAAGCTTTGTATCAATTTGACTTTATGATCTTTGAATTGTCTGTGTAAAGTGCCTTGAGATGACATGTGTGTTGTGAATTTGGCAAGCTATATAAATAAACTGAATTGAATTGAATTGAATTGAATTTAAGGGATTGGGTTAGGTTGGTTTCTTTACCAGCGTTGAGATCGAAAAGCTCTAAATTGCTTAACCCCTTTGTAGCTGGGCTTCACCACAGATCCCTACCTTAGTCGTGGGGTCCCTGTGAAGGTAACTGGGCTTCCTGTTGGGGAAAGTCTTTAATCAGCTTACAATGAATCTGGTGGATCCAAGTGTCTCTCTCCTGGATCTTCACAGCGGTTGGAGTTGCTAGTTGCACAATGTAGGGTCCTTCACACCTTGGAGCTGCCCAATTTTCCCCTTGATGATTTTAATCAGCACTCAAGTCTCCAGGCTTCAGGCCTTCCTGTAGGGAAAACAAAAGGAGCTCTGGGCAGATTACATGTTCTTCGCAACATGTGAGACATGCTCAGCAAAAAAATTTTAAGTAGTTATTTAATCCTGCAGTTGGATTAAATACTTGTTGTACTATACCCATTATCCCTCCCGTTGAGACATAATAAACTCATGGCTTAGAATAGCTGCTGCTTTCAATCAGAATCAGAAATACTTTAATTATCCCAGAGGGAAATTACTTTTGTTACACACTTCAGTTACAGTTTTATATATATATACACACATCCAACTACACAATATAATAAAGATAAAAAATAAGAATATGGGGGAAATATTGTTTCCACGGGTTCTCTTTAACCCTTAAGAGTAGGACACTACAGGTATGAGCCTATCACTATGAGACTGTAACAACACAGAGGTCATATAACTTGTTTAACCGTCAACTATTTGGATGCACGGTTTTTGATAATTTTGCAGAGCTAAGACAGTTGCTGAGAAAAGTTCTACTTTTAGCTTTGTGAATTGCTGTCTGCTTCTCTGACATAGCCACTAGTGTGTCATAAAAAAAACTTAAGAAAAGCTAAGTTTTTTTCATAATGTGGAATCTAAGCCCTGCAGTAATTGCACAGTATTAAAAAGACATTCCTGTAGCTTTTTACCTTCTTCTGAAATAACATGGCCCAAACAACAGACTTGTTTCTGCACCCGCTAAAATTTTTATAACTGGTTTTATACTGTCCTTTGCTTAACATTTTAGCAGTTATTGTATTATTCTTGGCCTGTATTGTGATTTAGGAACTATTTTAACTGAATCTACAGTTGTCAACAGTCCTACATATTTTTTTTTCTGTAGACCACAAAGCATTTGGAATATCTTTGAAATCATTTTCATCAAATTGTGATAGCAAAGAATGCTGAGTTATTTTAACACATGCTAAATCTTGAACCTGGGGTTTTACATTGAACAGAATTTTATAAGGCTGTTTCCATAGTTGGAAAAATAGACATGGAGCAGAAATGCCAAGCATGTTGCATAAAACACAGAAGGATTTGGTTGCAACACCATTACATGTATTATTCATACAGCCTTCATTCCCCCCAGCGTGGGGAAAATTGCAATGCCTAATTTTCCATCAAGTCTCGCTCTAACAGATTAATGGGGTGAGTTGGTGATATTACTACAAAAACATGCAACCTTGCAACCTTTTTCCTGTTTGAAGGTCTTCTATTTCTATTGCCCTTGACATACATTCCTAGGATGTTTGATTATTTGCTGATTTTACAAAAAATAGCCTTTTAGATGGTATTAGCATTAACATTATCTTTAACACAAGTATTACAGGCTCCTGAATCGCATATAAGTCTAACTGCCTGTCCATTACTTGCTAGAATTATTCAATGTTTTTGGGAATTAGCCTGAATGTATCACATGTGTGTCAGCTGCTTCTCTGGAGTAACTTCCCCTTGTAACATAAAATCTGTACATCTTTTCACCACTACCCCTTTGTCTGTAGGCACCAGCACTAATTGCAATTTGCTTAACAAATCTCTGCCTAATAAATTAACTGGACAGTCTGGGCTTAACACAAAATCAGCTTCCACCGTGAATCCCTCTTCATCAGTGACCAATTGTTTTTCCCCTGTGACCACCAGCCCCTCACTTGAGCCCAATCATGGTCCAAACTACACTTCATAGCTTTTGCTAAGTTTTAGCTTGCACAATCCACTTATTTAACCCTCTATTTTTTAAATTCCCTGTATGTAGCTTGCATGACTAAAATAATTTTCTGGTGGGTTTATTTATTTAAAAATTTTTGGTTCCGAACCTAATATTTTTGGAGACCCTGCAGGCGCATTAGGAAGGCTTTCAGTGGGATCAATGCCGCAGTCATTGCTCCATCTGACATTCCCCCCGCGGCTGCAGATTCAAGCTGTCTCCCTCTAAACTGTGTTTCATTATCTTTTGCACAAACAACTTAAAAGACCCACAAACATAACTTTAAAGACAGAAACATAACATTAAAAGATGGACAAACACAACATTAGATCTATTTATTTAATTTTTAATAATAACATATCTACTTTGCACATGTATTATACCAACACCTCGCCATTTGGAGCTCATTTATTTATTTATATATATTTATTTATTTATTTATTTATTTATCTATGTATTTATTTATAAAATTTTTTATTTATCTATTTTTGCACTAGTGCTTGTTTCTAGACGGCACACAACATTTCTCCATTGATCTACTTCCACACACCATCTTTTTCATACTCTAACTTCCACTTACAAGTATTTTAAATCACTTGAATCAATCTGACACAAACTTTCCATACCCCTTATGATCTCCACTATACTCTTTCCTGAACCCATCCTTTTTAATTCTTTTACCTCCCTGGCTCATTTTAGTTATTTCATCATTTAGTTCTTATTATTTTATTATTTTTGGAATAGAGGCGTCCCTCAAACCCATATTTTTTTAAAACCATATATTCAAGTATTTATTTTTTGTTAGATCCTGCGCTTCTACAAACTTCTAATCGTAGATTTCAAATTATCTCTAAATTTATTTTGACCTTTGCCCATTTTAAAGAATCTAGTCCAGTACAAACACCTAGGGTATTCTACGCACTGGATGTTTATTCAGCAGGACAGCACCCAAAAACTGTTGTGGTAATTTCTGCTTCTACCTTTTCAGGTGAGAAATTCTTGCCTCTGCATCCACAACAGCAGTACTGTATTAAACCCCTGCTGTTTTAGCATGAAACAACAGAACCTGAAAGGTGTGTTTCCTCAACCACTCTCACACATTCACACCTATTTTAAGGCCTATTATTTTTATTTTATTTTAACCAATATAGTCAAAAAACACCTATCGTTACGTGTACACTTTGGAGTCTCAAAATCCAGGCCCTCGCACACAACAAAACTTGGTTTCATCAAATATCCCTGCTGTGGCAGCTGCAACCTTTACTATTGTGGAAGCTCATTGGTAGAATTCTCTTATGACAGAAAGAAGGCTGACGATTGACATCATTCTGTCACACGGAGGGGGGAACATTTATTTACAAAACCGAATTCATACAGCTGTCTTAAAACTTCATACATTCAGCAATGCATCGTCTTGTCTCAGTTAATTCCCCCACCTTCAATCCATTGTGGGCGGCCTTTTATAGGCTCCACATCACACTGTGTGGATGCACATGCATGACTGGACGCTCTTCCTGGAAATCTCTTAGCTCATGACCTGATTGCGTGCGAGTGGGCCTTAAAGACCCTGTTTTTGCCAAGACTTGTACGTGACTTCCAGCCTGTAAACACCCTGTTATTGCCAAGGTTTGAACGTGACTTCCAGCCTGCTTGCTCTGTTTACATGTTGCATTCTCTGTGTTGCTAAGTGGGCATAAGGTCAGAAACAGGACTACATAACGCAGTACAACAGCTTCCTTGTTTGGCAAGCCAGCCAGCATTAGAGACTTTATTTATTGCTAAGACTCATACTTGAACTTCAAGATGTACTGTTTTGTTGCTAAGTAAGTATAGGGCCATGTTGTAGGATACATTCTGATTCTGATTTCTGATATAAGACAATAAAACTGCTACTACATTCCCCCCTGTAGTTCATTGCAGATGAAATACTTTGTGATGTTACATGATGATGTGAATACTAAGTGACTAAGTGCACTTACATGTGTGAGAAATTTAAGTGAAAAAAAACGAAATATTAACGTTACGGACACAGCCTGATATGGATGGAAGTTGGGGATACAAACCTTTAAATGAAACCATTAACTAACCATTACTGAAGTATCATAATTAATAATAAAAGTCAGTCAGAAGTCAGTCAATCAGTACTCCTCTAAGCAGCCTGCTATGGATGGTTTACAATGTGAAATAATAAAGCAGTAATACAGGTTATAATGCAAAGCTTTCAATGGCATGTTACACTCTCATCAGGTTTATAATTTACAGAATACAAGAATAATAATTGTGTTGTCTTCTTTCCTGTTAGAAAAAAATCAAAAATATAGTCTCTTTCGCTTCAGGGCTCTGTCCTTGGCTTTTAAAAGGCATGAATTACACGGATCAGCGGTTAACGCCTTTAGTATTTTGTAGGCGGAAGTCGAAGGTTTGCAGTCTTATGCCTGGGGTCACCGGTCTTTACAATCCATCCCCTCAAAATGAGTAAGACAGAAAAAACCACAATTAGTGTTCTTATCAGCAAATATCCAACTAATCATAGAGTATAATATTCATATTATTCCAATCCTATTGTAGTACGTAGTGTTTGACTTATCTAATTCAATTGGAGAGGGATCCCATTCCCCCCTGTGATGCTTTCATCACATCTGGTCCTCTCGGTCGTCCATCTGCTGGTCGCTCCTTGAAGTTGCATTCTTTCGACGTGTAGCTAGAGTTTGCTGGTCCTCTTGTCCTTTCATTACTCTTTGATGTACCTCCCTTAATATTTGAGTTCAGTCAGTCTGCTCCTTGGTTGTCCTGGTCCCCTGGGCCTCGCATATCGTTCATGTGTCCATGGCTTATGCTGATCCAGAGTGAGGGCAGTCCTTGTCCCAGTGTCCTTAAATCTCACTATCAGATGTGATCCTGAGAGGAAAGAAAAACTGACCAGTATCTTGAAACGAAATCTAGAGATGTAACCCATCCTGTTTTCATGAGTCCAGTTTCTGTAATTAATGTTCAAATTAAATTAAGTGAACTTTTGATTGTTGCAGTAAAGTCCCATTGTCTCTTGGTGTATCTTCTTACATGTTGCATTCTCTGTGTTGCTAAGTGGGCATAAGGTCAGAAACAGGACTACATAATGCAGTACAACTGCTTCCTTGTTTGGCAAGCCAGCCAGCATTAGAGACTTTATTTATTGCTAAGACTCATACTTGAACTTCAAGATGTACTGTTTTGTTGCTAAGTAAGTGTAGGGCCATGTTGTAGGATACATTCTGATTCTGATTTCTGATATAAAGACAATAAAACTGCTACTACACTATCTCGAGCTGCAGCACAGAGTCCCAAACTCGCGCACAGAATACGCCCAGATCCCAGAACTGTCAACAAAACTTTGTTTTGTCAAATATTCTTGCGATTACAGCTGTAACTTAAATGGTCCCACACCAAGTTTTGATCAAAAGCTTTAGGCCTACCCTTTGTGTCATGTAGAGTCAGTTCCTCTGGAGTCGTCACCAAGATGCCCAGGGCAGGGCTGGACCAAACTGGCCCCGTCCGGCGAAGGGAGGTCAGCTGTCGACAGATTCCTGGCCTTGGTCCCACACGGTCCTGGACATTTGGATCTGAGTCCCGGGATTGAGCACCAAAAATGTTGGGTTCAGAAAATGTAGGTTTTGTAAAAAGGAAGAACTTACAAATACACAATAATGCCGGATTTTTTATCGCGGCTTCTGCAGAAGGAGAGAAAGTTAAACCCCAGACTCAAATACACTGTCTCCCACTGGACCTCCTCAGCACAGAGCGTTTTATTAACAGAACATGACGCATGACACATGGTTACAAACAGGGCATTGTTCTGACAGAACAATTGATCAGTTCATAAAGACAGGATGGCTCCATCAGAATACGGCAAGGCAGAGGATGGTCTCCTGACTGAATCATGAGACACGAGTGGAGCATCCAGTGCACAAATGTTTCATAAGCACACATTAATTTTATAAAGCATCATTGAATAAACCTAACAATCTCTGTCTTAAAATCTGTGTTTTTTCATTATCTCTTCTGCAGGCTAGATTTAGATTATACGTCAGCCTGAACACCAGAATTCGGCCAATCTCGTATCAGCGGTCATCCTGCCAATCACATTTTTGGTCATAGCATCTTGATTTATATATCCCAGCTAATATCACGCATAACCGTTGAAATCCAGAAATCGGTGATCTTTCCTTCCCATTGAGTTCTGTACCAGTGTTCCGCGGGGATGGATCTCTGTGTGATCTTGACGACGGTAAAGGCTAACAGGAACTGTAGCAGCGTTGAGGCGAGGGGCTCAAACTTTATACCACGGCTGTAAACCAAGCTACCTGCGCCCTGGCGTCCTCTTCTAAACATCTTCGGTCCCGCTTTCCTCCCTCTAACTAAAAAATGGATGCCGGAGGAGACTCATCCATGACCTCCGGCAAAAAACTCACCAATTTGGTGCTGCACTTGGTCCCAATGGAATTTCCCATTGGGAACCTACTAACACTAAGTTGCTAACTATTTAGCAATATGCTTCCAAAAGCACGGCCCTGAGAATTAAACTTTTGCTTGTGAACCTTCTGCCACAGCAATCCGCCCCCTTGATAAACAACCAATCACATTCACTTTATTCACTCTGAGTGTAAAGTCAGGCACACACTCCGAGGAGAATTCAGAAATGTATAACGGTTTGGAACAGCGGCTGCCCTGCGACAGTAACAATATTAGTTAGGAATGTTTTCTTCACAAGAGACAGAAGGATGTGTTTTGCTTAGAAATAATCAGCAGTTCCGATGAGTGTGATATATTTTATATTAATGCTGTATTCTATATATGGTAATTAGATGCATGCAGAATGTGAACAGCTCCTGATGCTCTAAATGTGGAGCTGTGGTTATAGAGTACAGGATTGCTGTTGTTCTAACTGGTCTTCTTGCATAATTGATCTCTCAGCAAACCCTTTGTATTACCAAGATAGCAAGTGCATTCCCTCAGTGCCAGTTATCACACTGAATTGTTGAGATTCTTAATGTATTACTCTCGCCTTCAAACAATGTCCTTAACAGGGATGGCAAAGATAACATTGGTGCCAGAGGAAACACCCTTTTTACAAAGGCAGCATTCATTAAATTGTTTATTTATTTTTTGTATATTGTGTGGCCCAAGGCAATATTACTTATATCAATAGTGCCCCCAAATATCACACATTTAGTCACACTCCCCAACACACATGACATTTTAAAAATATATGTACAATATAATTCCACTAAAGACAGAAAAAAAAAAACAAGTCTACATTTTCCTTTTGGGAAATTATGTTTCAGAAGGAATTGACCTAAGTCTTTATTGGGCAAGTTAGTGTTTTTGATCACTTGCATTACCCTTACAAATGGAGTCCCCCCATGCCCCCCTTCCCTCAGGAGGTCTAGAAGCATTATATCTATATCCAGCCATTCAGCAAAGATCCTGCTACATGGCTGTCCATCTGATTTTGGCATTTGACCAATTAAATCAGCACTTGAATGATATATTACCTACTGGAAATTAAGTTGGAAAAGAAAGTTAAGTCAAGAAATAAGCTGTAAGTTAAAAGTTGTTAACCCTAGTTAAAAATGATATTTAGGTTTAAAAAACTAAAAAATGTCAATGCCAGTATCAGCGTTAATTCCTCTAAAGTTATGTTGGACCTAAAAATGCGTTTATTTTGCTCAGAGTTTTTTTTTTATTAATTTCTTATAGAAGCACATTTGCTATTTCTGTCATGATGGGTCTCAAAGATTTTACCCACATGCAGAAAACCACTCAGAAGCACGGAAAAAGCGGTTTATTTGTGAGGTTTACAAAACTCAGAGAGAGATACAGAAAATAGGTTATTCTCAGATGGGTGTATCCAGTGGCCTGGTGAACCGGAACTGGAAACTCTAGGGGGGAGATCACAGTGATGAGTTCAAAGTCTGTAGGGAAATTGATCGAAGGAGATGAATGGAACAGTTTGGCTCACATTTAAGGCTTTTATGTTGATCCTTGGGTCCAGTTTTGGGGGGAATTGTCCCGAGATGATGGTTACTTGTTGGAGGGTGGACAGGCAGACTAATGGTGGGTCCAGAGGAGCAGCGGAGCGGACTGTCACTGACTTTCTTGAGGAGGACTTAAACGGATCATGTGAAGGTTTCCCCTTGCTCAGTGTGAGACGAATAATTCCTTCCTAGGGGAGATGGACCAGGCTTATCCAGCGGATCAGGGAATTATCCTGCCGGAGAACAACAAAGGTGAAAACCTTTAGAGAGGCAAAGGCTTACAAGTAAGACTCAGCTAATCTTAGTGAGGCTAGAGTACCCAATACTGGCAAACACTCTGGCGTTGAGGTGGTGACAGTCCGCTGATCAAATACTCCTCTGGTGATGACCCAACACGCCGCAGGTGTGGGGGGAAAACCGGAAGAGGCCCTCCAGGCCAAACAGGGGAAAGGGTACCATCTAGTGGGTAGAAGGAGAAACTCAAAAGAAAACACAAAAACATTCCCTACAAACAGAACCCTAACAATTTTTCTCAATATATTTGGGCAAGTTGGAGATTCTTGTTATTACATTGACATCAATTTTTGCCATCAAAATATCCATATTTTTTATGTTACAAAGGTAATAAGGTCTTGTCCTCGATTCTAATAACACTATTGGCATGAAATTTTGATTCTCAAAGTGTTTGCCTGAGTGCCAGTATAAAGGGTTAATACTGAGTTTAATCAACCAAAGTAAATCACAACATATTTCTGATTAACTTCGTAATGCAAATAGAAACATCTAAACAACTGAAAATATTTAAAAGGAACAGTAAAAAAACAAGCTTTCTCTAGACAGTCAACAACTACTGACTGTTCAGTAAACTAAACCTTAAGCACTCTGACCTTTGCATTTTCAGAGCAGGGCAAACAGACAGCAGCAGAAAATTGGCTCCAACTGAACTCTGGGTTAAACTTCCCTATTTTCTATTTGAAAGGCTGGAATTAAAATTTTTTTGAAGCTTCCATAATTAGGAATCCTTGTATTTGTGTTATAAATAAAATAAAAAAATAAAATCACAAAGACTAGTTTTGTTTTGTGGCTAACTGGGGTATGTTGAACTTTTGTTATCTGATCAAATAAAACATCTGTTGATAACTACATTTATGGA
>JAGKQL010000041.1:2607821-2633918 GCA_018398635.1 Cyprinodon brontotheroides
AATTTTCTGACCACAGTGCCCCTTTCTTTTTATTCTCACAAACCTTGTGTGCTTGTTTGCACAGTGGAAGAATAGAGAGAGATAGAACAAGTAAAATGATGAAATGAGGGTCCCTATGTCCTCCAGCAGTCTAAGCCTATAGCAGCATAACTATAGAGATAGCTCAAGTACAACCCTGGAACCACTCGAAGCTTTTACCAAAGGGAAAAGTTTTTAAGCCTGGCCTTAAAAAGTAGA
This sequence comes from Cyprinodon brontotheroides, assembly GCA_018398635.1. Classification (NCBI taxonomy): domain Eukaryota; kingdom Metazoa; phylum Chordata; class Actinopteri; order Cyprinodontiformes; family Cyprinodontidae; genus Cyprinodon; species Cyprinodon brontotheroides. The sequence continues at coordinate 2,608,059 of JAGKQL010000041.1, forward strand.
CAGGGTGTTCGCCTCACGGACTGAAACTGGTAGTTGGTTCCACAGGAGAGGAGCCTGATAACTAAAAGATCTGCCTCCCATTCTACTTTTAGAAATTCTAGGAACCACTAGTAAACCTGCAGATTGAGAGCGAAGTGCTCTGTTAGGAACATAAGGAACAATCAGATCTCTGATATCAGATGGAGCTTGGCCATTTAATCCTTTTACTTTGCTTCTGTTTCCTGTTTGGCTGTGACTCCACGAGAGAAATATCAAGCTCTACTGCTGCCATCAACACCTTTCTTTATAGACTCTCAGAGATGGGCTTGTTTTTCGAGGTGTAGTCCCTATTTCTCTGGATGTGCTCTCTTCATCCTCTGACATGGGAGCTGGCTGAACTTAAGTTTAAATTACAACCTTCACACTGATATTGGTTCTGCTGGAGGGTTTCTTCCTGTTAAAAGGGAGTTTTTTTCCCTCTCCACTGTCGCTACAAGTATTCTTAGAGTGAGAGATTGCATTAGAGTCATTGAGTCAATGCATTCAACTGGTTTTCCTTAAATAGAAAACTTTGAATCATTTGACTGGATGATCTGGTGAACTGTAAATTGCCTTGAGATAACATGTGTTGTGAATTGGTGCTATAGAAATAAACTGCATCGAATTTGACTGCAAAGCAATAAACAAATGGAACTAATCTAACGTGAGCTTGAAACGATCCTGTTTGAGTCGTTTCCCTTGTAGTTAAACTGAAGAGACACAAATGGAAAACCAGACCAGAGTAACAGGAGCCAGTTAGAAAACTGCCTTCCTGTTCGTCCTCCATCTCTGCCTCAGTCGTGATGAACAGCATGTCCCTCAGTCTCTGACACACAGACAAGGCTTGATTAAAGGTATGAGAACATTGAGTCCAACCATCCCTTCAATCTGCTCGCTTCTGTCAACCTTCTCTTCCTGAATAAATATGCTAAGGGATTATTTCATCCCGCCCCCATCCTTCACCTACCCACCTCATTTATTCTTTTTAATCATCTTTGCTTTACTTTTCTACCGTTTGACCCTACTAAAGATAATCAGGTATGTTTGTCTCTTTATATTATTCTTTTCCAAAGACTGTTTAATCTTCCTTTAACAACGTCTATCATTTTTTGGAAGTTTTTTTTTTTTTTATCAAGCTGTAAATTGTTATGCTGGAATGAAATCTCAATGTTTCATCAAAGTTCATTTCAAGGATGGATCTTTGTTACGTCTTCTAGAAGAACATTTAGTTTTCAGAGCATGTTGTGAAAGATGGAGCTGGGGTTGGCTGGTGAAGAAAGTGGAGTAAAAAGCTCAGAGAGTAGGTGGCTTGACCGAGGCTTCACAGATGTTAAGGCCTCTTTGATTGGATGGGAATCGATTCCATACAGTCATGGTTTTGGTTCTGTTTAAGTTGATTGTATTTGAGTTCTTTAATTTTTCTTGTTTTCCCTCTGTTGTCCCTCTTGTGTCAGTCTCCTTCTCCTAGCTCCCTTCTAGACTCCTCTGTTCACACCTGCTCCCAATCTGCTGATTAGTCTGGTCTTTGTTTTTCTCTCCCATATATGCACCTCCTGTTCAGTCACTGTTGCTGGTTTGCCGTCTATTCTTTTCCCACTTGTTGTGTGTATTCCTGGTTCTCAGTTTTTGTGAATTTATTTTTTGGATTTTTGCTTCTGTTGTTACATCTTTTAAATAAAATCTGCAAGAAACCACATTCAGCTTCAGGCTCTGTTCGAATTCATGGGGTGCTTCCTCAGAAGGCCAGATTCGAAGGCCGATTGTGTCATAACGCAGCGCTGAGGTCTGGTTGGATTCCAAGGCTCTGTTCGAAAACCTAGGGACGGCGTCCTTAGAAGACCGGATTCGAAGGCCGATTACGTCATAGCGCGACGCCGAGGTCTGTCGGGATTCAAGAGTCCTCGTTATGCGGCCTTAAAATCGTCCTTCTTTTGCCCGATTTGAAGGACGGGTCCGATGTATCCTCGGTATTCTTGGATATCCCAGGATTCATTGAGAGACCAAGCAAGCTGCCCGTGATCAGAGGAAATGTTACTTGGCGCCGAACAGTGGTGAAAATTGGAAGTTCAGTTTATTATAATACAAGTCATTTAATAGTTCCGTCTGAGATTAATGAAAATAGTTGTTTTAATGGTTATAGAGTCAGATATGTGGCGTGTAATGTTTGGTTTATCTAAAGGTTTTTTATCTGTTACTGTGTAAATGGGTTTGGCTGTAATTTAAGGACAGATTCTAATAGATCTGCAGGGTGGGGACTATAAATCTGATAGGATTTTTATCTTTTTTATTGCTGTTTTGCACAATTTTGCTTAACTAAGTATTTTTGTTGTTGAATATTAAGAGATTTTGCAGATATATTTTTTATAATATATATTGTTTAGATTTACTTATCTTTCTACCCTTTTATAGAATAGAATGAAAATCCCTTTATTGTCCCACAATGGACAAATTTACAGCAGCAGAAAAGATTATTGAAAATGGTCACACACAAATGTGGACCTTAGAAAAATAGTATAAGAATAACATAATAGGGAAGAGTTAAAATATAAAACAATACAATTCTGTCAAAAGTGTTTTAACAATATAAAACTGGAGAATTAATAACCAATATGCAGCTATGGACATTTTTACAGTAATGGATATTTGAAAATAGCAGCAACATCAGAGATGTGCAAAATGAATGACAGCAGCAGGTTATTTAACTGACTAAGGTTTCTATCATTACATTTGATTTGATTTGTTCCTGCTCCCGGTGGTTGGAACCTTTATTCCACTCTGGATTCTTGTGAGTGTAGTCTTTGTTCACTTCACAATAAAAAAGAAAGAAATAAACAGTTTTGAAAACTTCTGTATTCATTCTTTTCCTGCTTTGTGTGTCAGCGTTCCACGATTTGCTAAGCAACAGAGCATACTGGCGGTAAAAACCCGCCCGAGAAGGGTAGACCTGGTAGAATTTACAGCCAAAACTCTTCCGGTCTCCTTATTTTCCAAAGGACTTGAAGGATCAGTCTAGGTAGACCGCGTCTTTTGGAGGACCCGTCCTAGGTTTTCGAACAGAGCCCAAGACTCCTCATGATGCGGTCCTTTGAAGGACGGGTCCACTGTATCCATAATCCTATCCCAGGATTCATTGTGAGACCAAGCAAGCTGGCTGCTCCATGATCAAGGGAAAAGGTACTTGGCGCAGAACAGTGGTAAATATTGGAATTTCAGTTTAATACAATACAAATATGTGAATAGTTACATCTGAAACTAATGAAAATAGTTGTTTTAAGGGTTATTGAGTCAGATATACGGCAGGTAATGTTTGATTTATCTAAAGGTTTTTGTCTGTTACTGTGTCAATGGGTTTGGCAGATTCTAATATATCTGCAGAGTGAGTACTATAAATCTGAGTATAAGAGATTTTGCAGATATATATTTTAATACATACATTGTTTAGATTTACTGGTCAAGGTAAATCTAAACAAGGAGACGCAGACATAGAAAAAGAAGCAGAGATACAGAAAGAAATTTCTCAGTAAAACACTAAAATCTCACTCTGCCAAGCTTAGCAATAAGTTTAAACTGACATAACTCCATCAATTGATTACTTTAAATCATTTGTAATCTGTTTCATATGATAAAATCCACAAACTAAACTGAGTAAGAAGTCTGATTGTTTTTTTGAAAAAGTTAAAAACTATCCAGAAATAGCGTCGAGTTCAAGGTTTTTGACAGTAGCCCAACAAACCTTTAGAAAACATGCATGTTTTCTAAAGGTTTGTTGGGCTACTGTATACTGTAAGTTAATGTTTTTATTTTTTTACTGATTAATTTGTTGATTAACTCTAAATTCATTAAATCATTGATCAAATATGATCCATTGACTATTCCTTGCTGACCAGACTTCAGAGATGGGAAGTGTGGCACTAAATACTTCAGTTCACTGTACTCAAGTAGATTTTTCTGATATTTTTTACTTTTACTTTTACTTCTTATTTTTATGGCGACTTTTTTACTTCTACTCCTTACATTTTTTTCACAAATATCTGTACTCTTTACTCCTTACATTTTAAAAAAAATTGTCTCGTTACTTTTAGTTTTGAATCATTTCAATGGAGTTACCGTTATTATTTTTCGCGTCATCAATACCAGATTCAATCTAATTGGATGGGAGTCTACGTTGCATTTGACGCCTTAGCACTTCTAAGAGATGAATCGACAGATTCGTATTCGGTAGCGGCATGGCGTATTGCAGCTTTTGGTGGCGGTGGCGCTTAGCATAGTAGCATGGGCGGCTAGATGATTGAAAAATGAACACACAACGGAGACTAGTCTATTGGCAGACATCCATTTAAAATGTAGGCAACGCGGCATGAAAAAAGTGGTTTCTACTTCTTTTACTTTTTAGACTTAAAGTAAATTTACAAGCCTGTACTTTGTTACTTTTTACTTGAGTAAAGAAGTTTAATCAGTACTTCCACTTTTACCCAGAGTATTTTTTAACACAAGTATCTGTACTTTTACTCAAGTACGGGAAAGTGAGTACTTTTGCCATCTCTGCCAGACTTTCCCTTTAAAGCGAGGATAAAAACAGACCAGGCGGTGCAGTTGATGGGCTGGATCCTTTTAGCCTTCCTGTTCTCCTCTGTCTTCTTTATTTTTCTTTCATTCCTAAAATCTCATTTTCACCACTTCTACTCATCATGTTGCTCATTTCTTCAGCTGCTGGACTCTCTGTTTCCTTCTTCACCTCAGACCCTCCTGGTTTCCTTCCTCTGATCTCTCAGTCTTTTCTTTTTCTTCTCATTCCTCACTTCTTTTCCAAAGAGACTAAACAGTTCTCCTCTCAAATTTCCTTTTCATTTAGATCTTCAATCTATAAGCATCAAGCTTTGGAAACATCAGTCTCCTTATTATGGCAAGACGTCTATAACAATATGAAACCAGGGATCATTTATCAACTCTTACCGTTATTTATTTCACAGATTTCCATCTAGTTTTCTGGAGCTTTCTTTGTTTTTCCATATAAACAACAAATCTTAGTGCTTTTTCATACACAATAAACAGTGATGAGGGACTTTTTCTCCCTCCCTTTCTTGCATTTCCTCCCGACCAGTTTATTCTCTCAAGGCAGCATTAAATTCTGCAACCTTATTGAGGTTACAGTCAGTTCTGCGGTCTGCATTTCAATTAGACTAACATCAGGTTTTATTTGCTTCCCTTTTTTATATTCATCTTGTTTTTTGCAAGTAAAGATTTGTTTTCCCTTCCAACACGTTTGTGATTCTCTGATTTCCTCTCCAACTGAGAAAAAGGTGAAGCACAAATAAAAAGAATCCTTTATGCAAAATTACAATCCTTAATTAGGCTAAAGACAGAGCCGTGGTGACGTGAAGCTCTTTCCAATGAGTATGGATGTTTTCCCACTTGTTCTGTTAAAATAAAAGAAAATAAAACTTCAAACAAACTTTAAAGATAATAAGAAACATTTTCAGCTGAACAGAAATATGCAATGTTTCTCTGAAAAATGAAAAATAATCCGTCTGATGCTTTTCAGGGTCCAGTTTCCACAAAATCTACAATCTTTCTGTTTTTTCCAGCTTAGTTATTGGCTTCAAGGATTTTTGCTTTCACCATACATTCCTTCATTCAGTCTGTTCGACGTTAAAGTTCTTAATAAAGAAGAAAAGATTTCATTTCAGCCTCTATCCTTTTCCCTCCATTGGGAAGAAAACATTTTCTGGTGGGGAAAGTGTTCACGGTAAGTTTCCCCTGGAGGAGCTTCCATTTCCAAAGGCTTTGTCAGAGATATTACCACAGCTAATCCTTAAAGCAAACTTCTACTTATGGTGGCATAGTCTATCTGTGTGTGTGTGTGTGTGGAGGGGGCAGTTATTAAGTGTGCAATCTGTTCAGGTATTCAGCTTCTTTCATTCCATAAACACGTCCACTTCATTTTGTGTCTCTGGGCTGGGAATCTGAACAGAGCGGCGCTGACAGACGGGGAGAGAAAATCACAGAACAGAGCGCTTCAATTAAATGACAGGAAGGGTTTATGTGAAAACCAGCATTTTCTTCTGTGTCATCATGGTGTGCAAGTGTCAGATAAACCTTGCTCGACTGAATCCCAAACAGGGATATTCAGGAGGAGGTTATCCCTCTTTCTGCAAAGCCTACGCACACAGAAACACATAGAAACAGAGAGAAACACACTCATCTCCATCATTTCCCATCTTTTGTTGTTAAAGCAGACTGGTCCCTTTTCCACAGCCTAAACTGCTCCTTTGTTTCTCTTCTCTGACTCTATTTCTCTTCATCATACAGTAACACACACCATCATACACGTATAAACGTGCACACTAGCGTCATATTTCCCTACAATTCATCTCTTTCACTTTCACCGCATTACTTCCCCCTTTCTTTGCTAAATTTGCTTTGCATCCCTCTGAGCCTCTCCTTCTTTCCAACACACATATTCATCTTCCTACTGCAGTACTCCTTTGCTGGAGCCAGGTTCGGTTGCAAGACAAAAAAAAAAAACACGTGGTTTCATTCAGCAGCCAGCAGGATCACTGCAGCACTGGGCGAAGTGGAGGAAGGCAGCATTATGATTACCTGAAGGTGATCCTTTAATTCACCCTTCAATGGCCGAATACAGCGCAGACAAGAGGCAGGAAAACCACTGTCCTACAAAACACCCCCCCACACACCCTAACAGGCACACTGTTGAAAATATTATGTTTCAAGCAAAGAACAGGTTTCATAAAAGGAATTTTTAAAAATTAAAAACGAAACTGTTTGTCAATTAAAATTAAACAAAAATTTAAATGAGGAAATTAAGCTTTAAAATAGATTATAATAAAAAAAAAAAATTAAGAGAAACTTGTTATTTCATTACTTTTCTAATTCATGTTTCATATTCTATAAAAAATCTAAACATTTTTTGAAAACATCTTATATTTATAATTTTGTCATTACATTTTTTTTACAGATTCTTATGTTTATTTTCCATTTTTTTTACAGATGATATTTTTTATATATATATACATTTAATGTATTATATTTTCTCAGAAAAAACATCAAAACATTTTATTCTTAACTTTTTGTTGAGTTTTGCATTCTTTTCAAACTCCCACTTCCAATTAAGTTCAGTTTATTTCTATTTGCGCCAATTCACAACAAATGTCATCTCAAGACACTTTACAGTTCAACCAGATTATCCAGGCAGATTGAGTCAAAGTTTTCTATCTAAGGAAAACCAGTTGCTTGCACAGACTCATTTACTTGAAGGCAATCCCTCACACTAAGCATGCTTGTAGCGACAGTGTGGAGGAAAAACTCCCTTTGAACAGGAAGAAACCTCCAGCAGAACCAGGCTCAGTGTGAGCGGCCATCTGCTGAGGCCCACTGGGGTTCAAGGAGACAGAAGCAGCAAAAAGTAGCAGAGATACAAAAGGCAACTGTAAAAGGCGGCCCCGTCCAGGAAACACACAGGCAGGCAGATGAGCTCCGAGCCAGCTCCCATGTCAGAGGATGAAAGAGCACATCCAGCCAGTCACAGTCAGAGAAACAGGACTACACTGGAAAACAAAGCGAATCTCCAACATCTATAAACAAAGGTGTTGATGGCAGATGCGCAACCAAACAGGAAAATACAGAATGATGAAATAGGGGTCCCTATGTCCTTCAGCAGTCTAAGCCTATAGCAGCATAACTATACCACTGCTATAGGCTTAGACTACTGGAGGACATAGGAACCCCTTTTAATGATTCTTCTTTATTCTGTCTCTATTCTCCCATTCTGCAGTATTTGTTAGTTCAATCTCTAGCGTTCTGCTCTCTCTGCTTTTCTCATAGTAGCTTTGCCTCGTCCTGTTCCTGTTTGGCTGTGACTCCATCCTGAGAGAAATATCTACGGTGGCCCTGAAGTGCAAACTGCAACTACAAATCTAAAAGCTAGCGACTACATTAAGGAAATGCGCAAGTGTAGTTCGCGCTTTTGCTTTATGTAGTTTTGTTTTTCTTAATGTACAGTAGTTAGCTTTGCTTTATGTAGTTTTGTTTTTCTTAATGTAGTTGCGCTTTTGCTTTTATGTAGTTGCAATTTTCTTAATGTAGTTGCGCTTTTAGATTTGTAGTTGCCGTTTGCACTTCAGGGCCACCGTAAATATCAGCTGTGCTGCTGCATCAACACTTTGGATTATAAACGATAGAGTTGGGCCTGCTTTTTAGTGTTTAGTCCTCTTCCTCTTGATGACACAATACAAAGTAATATCTTCTGTCTCTACCTGCTCATCCGAGAGGATAGAATCCTGTACAATCAATGACGGAAATAAATCAGCTGGTTTTCCTTAGATAGAAACAGTGAACCTTTAATCTGATCTTAATGGATTATCATAAGTACTTACCCTTTCTTCACAAATTCCCCCAAATTTAAAAAACAATCCACTGAACTTTGTTTCCAAGTTTGAAGATGTTTCGCTTTCCATCTAGGAAGCTTTCTCCATTTCAAAATATCAGGTGGTTAAAGGGAATTGTTGGCCCGGCTGAATAGGCGAGGTCTGTTCCCGTGTTATGGGGTTGCAATGATAGCGGGAAGGGACCATTTAAATTGCAGCATGGTAGGTTTTTGAAAGCTGAAATCTGAGTCCAGTTTTTCAATTTGTTTTTTCTTTCTTTCCCCCTACTTTAAGTTAATTCAAGTGCAATTAGAGGGAGAAGGGTACTTCTTCATATCCCTTTTCAAACAATTTCCATTAATCGATGTCACTTCTCATGCTGTATATACTGACAGTTTTTTTTGGTGGAGGGTTTCTTTACTTTTTATGTTCAAGTGAATTTAGTTAGTTGGAAATTAGTGTTTGGTTTGATGTTAACTAGTTTTTGTGTGTATTTGGTTGATTCATTTATTGCTAATTGCCAAATTGTCTGAAATTGCCTGAAATAAATTCTTATTCAATCATTTGGCAAAATGTTGATTTGATTTGTGTGTATCTGAATTGTTTTAATTATTATTTCCACACTAAATTAAAAAAGTAATAATTTATTATTATCAAGAGACTATTAATAACAGGAGGTAAAGTATGGAGGAATTTTACTGCCGAAACCCAAGAGCACAACATTTCAATTTGAGAAAAGAATTTCATCTTATTGCACTCAAAACTTGTAATGCTCACATCCAAAACATATGCTTTCTCTCAGATATATTCTCTTCTCCATCAAATCTTTGTTTCTGCTGTCAGATTTAATGCTTCTTGCACAAATATTCTCTCCTTTTGCTTGCCCAGTCTAACCAGACTAACCCAGTCCTTCTTTTCACTGAAGACAAGCCATGATCTGCTTCTCTGTTCCCCATTTTTCCTTTGGATGAAATAATAGCTGCATGAATCATGACAGCAGACAAGATAGAGGAGAGCAGGAGGCGGGGTTACCAATCTACTGGCTCTGGAGAGCAGAGTTCGCTGCTTTGAGATGTTGTTGCCAAAGTCTGCAGTAGCAGAAAAAACTTGCTGCATTTGGCAATAGGTGCTTTTTTTAAAACACTGTTCAACGTCTTTCATTGCCAACACCTTCCACCCTCTGCTACAGACTGTAGAGAAGCTGAGCAGACTTCTACAACCTGTTTGTAAAAAAGAGAGCTACCACAGGTCATTCATCCCTGCTGCCACAAGACTTTAAAATGCTGCACTGCACTAACTTGTACAAAGTATAATGTGCAATCGTTATATAAAAACCTGTTTCCTCTTCTTCTTATGTATACATAGGAGAGTTGCGCTCAGTTGGATAGAGTTTGTTTATATTCAAAGAATAGATTGGTTGGAAAAACAACCAATCTAGTTGGTTAAAACTAGTTTGGTTAGATTAAACAATGTAATGACCAAAATCTGAACAAACCACTGGTTACAGTTGTAACTTTAGTTTTAAGTAGTATTACTTACTACTTACTAAGTAGTATTACTTACTTACTGTACTATAGCCCTCTGTATTTATTTGTCTATCCTCATCCCCCAATACATCTTCCTACATCTTATTTAATTGATTTTATTTTTCTATTGTATATACTGTGTCTAAACATCCTCTATTTTCTTATATGTGCAATTTTTCCTGCTACTGGAAATACAATTTCCCGAAGGGAGTAATCCCAAGGGATTAATAAAGTCAAGTCTAAGTCTAAGTCTATTGCTTTCAGATGAGTTGTCAGCTTGCTAGTGGCATCAGCTGTAAGACATTGCCTTCCATTCCAGACGATATTGGTTCAAAATCCACCTTGGGCTTGAAAGTTGCGATAAAACACAAGTATTTTGGCTAATGTTACTTATTTGTAGTGGTACTTGTATTTGTATTAGTACAAATAAAGATTGGCTAAAAACACTGCCAGATTCGATTGGTTGAACACAAAACTTCCAACACGAATAAAACCAAAAACTGTGGAAAAACTATTATTTTTGAATAAAAATTAGTGTTGCGCCGATGCCATTTTTTGGCCCCGATACCGATACCTGGCTGTGCAGTATCGGTCGATACCATAATAATGTGAAATAATTGCCATCATGGCTTTGTCAAGCTGCTGCCTACCTTTATGAAGCAGGAAAAATTCTAATACAAAGTGAAACCAGTAGAGCTTTGTATTGCCCTACCAGGAGTGGGTGACAATAGTTGAGTAAACTTTTGGCTCTCAAAATGGTATCAGTGCCCTATTTGTTGGTACTCGCCGATACCGATACCACCATTTTAGGGCAGTATCGGGGCCCCGTCCGATACTGGTATTGGTACCGGTGCAACACTAATAATGATTAACACCTTTCATTTTGCTCATCATTGCAAGCACATTCACTGTCTGCTTGAATTTATTTCTTTAAAATGGCAGAAAAACAGGGCACCTTAAATGGTTTAACTCTTCTAAAAAAATTTTATACACACAAAAAAAAACTTAGGAAGGATTTTATTATACAAACCAATTTTAAACAACAATTTAAAAAAAAACACAAAACTGCATTTTTCTTTTTAAGTTAAATCGACTGAACTCCTGCTGCCTTCTCCCTGTGATATGCGGAGCAGGTTCACATTTGGTTATGGTTTCTGAATGAGCTCTGGTTGGTCTGCTTTTCACTGATTAGTTGAACCTGTTACATCAGTGAGTTAGCAGCAATCGCTGCTGGTGTGTTATGCTTAAGGTGAGTCATTAAAGGAATAGTACACTCAAAACATGATTAGCCTTCATTTTCTACTCACCCCATGCTGAACAACACTCTTGAGTACTTTTTGATATCTCAAATGCATCTGGAGATCTGGGAGGCTTCTTGCTGTCTGCTGACATTCAAATAATGGAGGTCTATGGTGCCGAGGCAGAAAGGTCCATAAAGTCCACAAAAAGCGTGTCAATATTCCTCCATACTGCTCGTCCAATGTATTCCAAGTGTCCTGAGTGGGTAGCATCCAGAATTTACTCGAAACAAAAGTCATTTAGAATGTTTTTAGAGCATAAACAGTAGTGTATAGGATTTCCTGGCGCACATGCTTGGCGTTCACGACACGACTGGGAGGAAGCGGCAGACCAAACCAGATGAAAGTGGCATTCAGCTCGGCAAAGAACTCATCAGGAAATCCTATACACTACTGTTTATGCTCTACAAACATTCTAAATGACTTCATTTCAGGTAAATTCTGGATGCTACCCACTCAGGACACTTGGAATACATTGGGACGAGCAGTATGGAGGAATATTGACACGTTTTGTGTGGACTTTTATGGACCTTTCTGCCTCGGGAAGCCATAGACCTCCATTATTTGAATGTCAGCAGACAGCAAGAAGCCTCCCAGATCTCCAGATGCATTTGAGATATCAAAAAAGTACTCCAGAGTGTTGTTCAGCATGGGGGTGAGTAGAAAATGAAGGCTAACCATGTTTTTGGGTGTACTATTCCTTTAAGCTGAGCCAGGTTTATGAAATACCCTGAAATAAACGTAATGACTAAAGTAAACAGGTGAACATAAAGAAAATAAGAAGCATTGAAAAATGAACGGATCAGACAAACATAACAGAACTATTGAATAGTGTTGCGCCAATGTAATTTTTTGGCCCCGGTACCGATACTCGATACCTGGCTGTGCAGTATCGGCCGATACCGATACCATACCAACACCATCTGTTTGGAATGGATGTGCGAGTGGGTGTGTATATATGAAGAACTGCATACTACTTTGATGTAAAATAATTGCCATCATGGCTTTGTCAAGCTGCTGCCTACCTTTGTGAAGCACCTGGAATGGGTGGCAATAGTTGAATAAACTGTTGGCTCTCAGAATGGTATTGGTGCCCTATTTGTTGGTACTCGCCGATACCGATACCACCATTTTGTGCAGGACCGGGGCCCCGCCCGATACTGGTATCGGTGCAACACTAGTATTGAAGATAATCAATAGAAAAATACTGAAAATCAAGCGCACAAAACAAGAACCATAAACAAAACCTGCAGTATGGTGACACTTCTTACATCTTCTCTCCACCCAAATGCTGTCCTTCTTCCCTCATGTGTCCTCAGAGGTTTCAGAGGACCTACGTTCCTCAGGAAAGAAAGGTGAACTGAACTGATGCTTGAACTGCGGGAAAATATTGGAGATTCATTGAAAAAAATAATAGTTCCCTTTATTACTGACATTGTCTCTGTGTGTGTGTGTGTGTGTGTGTGTGTGGGGGGGTGGGGGGGTTTGATGTCAGAGTTTGTAATTGCTTGTGAGCAGTGATGTGTGTTCCAGTCAGAGTGAGGTTCAGCTTGTCTGTGCTGATGTCTCTTTATGTGTACAGGAGGGAAGTGATGTATGTCAACAGTGTGTATTTGTTAGAGCCTGAGCTGCAGGCTCAGAGCCAGAGAATCCCTGGCAGAGGAAATACTAACAGAGGCAGACAGGCTGCCATCTCTCTCAGCTGCCTGGCTGTCGCACAAACACACACCGACACTCTGAAGTTATAGATTGGCACTCAGAAACACACTGGATCACAGGAAATGCCTTCAGCTTTTGCCCTCTTTCCCAGAGCAGAATGCTGGCATCAGCAGGAACAAAACCAAGAAAAATCTTTGCTGATTCATTTGAACCAAGCTTATTGTTATTAGATGAATGTAGCTGGTCACGCAGTTAGCACTGCTTAAAGGGAAAACATTCGAAAAACAGAAGGAAATATGCCTTAATACACGTCCGAAGAAAGAATAACATATGGATTAAAATATTTGAAATAGCTTGCTTTCAGAATCCAGCTAAATTTTGGACAATATTCTTGAGAGAAAGATTTTTGTAAATATAAATTAAAAAATGTAGAAACTTAATAATCAAAAAACGTTTTCAAAGAACTTTGTTTGTTTCTTAGATTTTATTGCCATTTATTTAGTTAATTGTTTTTTTGTTTTTTTTACCAATGTTATATTTTAAATTTTTTGTTTTTTTGAATTTCTGTTTTTTCACATTGAGTTTTAAAATTTGGCCTCTTTTTCCAACTTTAATTCACAGATCTTCACCTCAAGCCCAATACAGTTTTACTGCTAGGCTCCAGCAGGACAACAGTAAGAGAATGTGATGTGGAAAATGCCAAAAAAAAATGTAATTTGTTTAACTCAGTATAAAAAAAGAAATTTGAAGAAAAATGAAAATAAAATAGGAAAAAAGGTTTTGGAAAAAAAGCATTAAGAATGTTACTCTCCAAAATTCTTGTTGAATAGATCTGTAACTAAGAATTTTTAAGCAAATTAATCTGTCAATAATTTTTTCAATTAATAATTGCATAGTCAAATGTTCCTTAAAGAAGATTTATAACTGAATTAAACCAGTTGGAACTAAAACTTTTCCACTTGAGGAGTTCATGTTGACAGATGAAAACCTTATTTTTTACTTCATATTTATATTTATATATATATATATATATTTTATAATTTTGATATAATTACTGCTCTAAGTTGGTCGCTCTGTAAGTTAAATGCATGTTTTACAGTCGCAATACTCCAGTGAATGATTAAACAATTACTACATTAGTTGATGATTATTTCAAAAATCGATTTATCACAATTTAATTAGTTGTTTCAGCCCTATTTTTGATTAAGATATTTTTTAAAGTTTCCTTCTTGGAATAGAATATTTGCAAATGTCTTTTCTTAAGCTAATCTGCTTTAGCACTCTCAACATCAAAAACCTTCTATCTGTCTCTGTTACACCAAGCTGACATCCAGCTGTAAAGAACATCTGGAGCGTCGCAAACATCTGTCTACCTCCATCTTTTGGTGTTTAATGCACTGCTGGCTCTGAGCTCTTATTTCAAGTCATTTCAGCATGTTGGATTAAAGCAAATGGACTTAACTTCCTCTAAACATCATGGTTCCATAGGGCCTGAGGGCCCCACTTATAAATTTTGATTAAGAGCTATAAAATGTAATATGCTCAAAAGCCGAAATAGCAAATGAGAAAAAGAGATTTAAGAAAATCTGCTGAAGCGCATAATCAAGCTGTTTCCATTTTTGAATAACTGCTGAACGTCAATGTTTGCAGACAAAGTTCCCCTTCATGTTCTGACCTCTAAACATGTATTAAACATAAAAGGTTAATGCAAAAGACCTGGTGAATTTCCATGTGCTTTAAATTAGCCGGCTGATCAACTGTAATTCATGGTGAACAATGGCACCTGGCAATAAAATAAAATAAAATAAATTCCACTGAGGTGGAGAGTATTTAGCCACTTTCCTACTGAAAAAAGCGTGTTAGCTTGTGTTTTTCAAACAAGGGTCGACCTGCTAACAATCGGCATCTGGCTCCCTTCCCACTAGCAAAAAAAAACGCATTCCTTGTGATATTATCACTAGGGCAACAGTGGTGCTGGATGTAGGAGTTTGTCCCTGAAATTGAAGAATTGACGGTTCAAGCCCTGACTCAGACTTTCAGTGTCGTTGTGTCCTTAGAGCAAGACACTTCACCTGCATTGTCTACTGATGGTGGTCAGAGGGCCTGGTGGTGCCAGTGTACGGCAGCCCTGCTTCTGTCAGTGAGCCCCAGGGCAGCTGTGGCTACAATGTAGCTTGCAACCATCAGTGTGTGAGTGTGTGCGTGAATGGGTGAATGAATGTAGTGTAAAGTGCTTTCGTCAAGTCTCCTTACTTGAATAAAGACGCTACTGTATGTAAGTACATGCCATTTACCATTTACCATCATCACACTGTGTTAGCGTTCATGTTGTAATCAGTGCAAAAGAAATTGGGAAAGTAAATAATGGAGAGAAACATGGTAGGGGGCCAGAGCCAAACGAGTGCATTTTAATGTTTGCTTCTATTGTCCGTGTGAATCCCTCTCAGCTGCGCCATGTTTATCAAATGCTAGAAGAGTGGTTTTAGCTTGTTAGATCATACGGGACTGGCGCAGTGTGTTGACGTCCACACATTGCTCTAAATGGTTTCACGTAAATTTGCAGTTCAACCCGGTGTGGGTACCAGATCTGTTTGGGCCCAGCTTCATGCCAGTGACGATGCACTATATGATTGGCTGAACGTTGCCACATGATGTAAAAGTTGTGGTTGCCCAGACAACGATGATAACCTGACGCAGGGACCGTGTGCCGAGTACGGAGCATCTGTAGAGTTAGCGTGTCCAATAAAGTTTTACCTGATCAATACCAAAACTGAAAACTATCTGTTTACAGTAAGTAACTGAAAGACCTTGGTATAAATTATACTTAAACTATTATAGCTTATCTTGGTATATTTTAGTTTGGTTAGTTAGCCATATTAAGCTACACAACTTTTAAGTTTGTGTCAACAACAACCGTTGCTTTTCCACAAGTAGAATAATTTATCTAAAATCTTTACAAGAGTTATTTTTAAGATGTTCATTTTGTCCCTCCTGTACTCAGATCTTAATAAAAAGAATAAAAGTAAGCTGAGACTTTTTTGTCACCTTGTTATTTAGCAGAGCTCAGTCTTAGAACACAGTACTTTCCTTCAAGACTGACAATGATTGTTTTCTACTTACAGATACTTTAGATCACCAATGAATGTAAAAATAATAGCAAATATTAAGTAATAAATTTGCGCTTTGTAATATTTTTAAATATTTAAACATTTTAGTCCTTTTATATATTTTTTTTACATTTGTGCCTTCCCTTTTTACATTTCTGCCTGTCCCCTTTTTACATTTCTGCCTACCCTTTTAATATTTCGCGCCTTCCCTTTTACATTTTCTTGCCCTGCTCTTTTGCATTTCTGCCGCCCTTTTACATTTCACGCCTGCTCTTTTTACGATCTCTGCGCTGCGCTTTTTACATTTCTGCGCTGCCCTGATTTCAGCCTTCCCTTTTTACATTTCTTCCTGCTCTTTTTACATTTCTGCCTTCCCTTTTTACGCATTTCTGCCTGCCCTGATTTCTGCCTTCCCTGTTTCCTACATTTTTGCCTGCCCTGATTTCTGCCTTCCCGTTTTACATTTCTGTGCATGTCCTTTTTACATTTCTGCCTTCCCCACATGCACACATTTTCTGCCTCCCCTTTTACATTTCTGCCTGCCCTCATTTCTTTCTGCCGCGTTTGTACATTTCAGCCTTCCCTTTTTACGCATTTTGCCTTCCCTTTTTACATTTCTGTATGCAAATTTCTGCTTTTCATTGTGCAAATGAGCAGGGGGGGTGTCCTTTGTGCAACGGACCCCATACACTCAAGTGTTGCGTGCTCACATAGCTGTCATCGCAGAGCTCTGCTAGAAAAATAGATGCACATTTTCTGAACAGGAGCAGCAGAAGGAAGAAGTTTCCTTTATTTCTTTTAAAACCAATCCTGACTGTAGTTTTATATACATGTCAAGAGAAGACAACAAACTTCCAGCTACAAAATCTAATATTTATGGACTAACCAGAAAATTTGCTTAAGTAATAACAGTGATTTTTAGTGATTTATTAGTTTGAAAGGGACAGTGTACGTTAATGAAAATGCATCACTTAAGTAAAAGTACAGTTACTTCAAAAAGTATGTTTTTCCTAAAGTTACCAAAATCAATGTGTCTGAGCAAACTGAGCAGCTCTGTGTTTGATACCACTACTGACCCGGTAGGACATCAGCACGACCCTGATCTTCTTTCTTTTTACTGTGAATTGTCCTGCCACTGAAATATTCTATTGTAATAAACTTGCCCTGACTATGAATGTTAGGTTTGTTTTAAAGGAAAAGTCTGGTCAGCGAGGAATAATAAATGGTTCATTATTTATACCTCAAACTAATACGTTGGCAGTGATTTACGAATTTAATGTTAATCAACACAAAAGGATAACAATAATTTTTGTTGCGATCACTGAGTGTGGGGGCGGCCATTTTTACCCAAATATGGTAACCCCTCACTCCTGCCATCTTCAGCAATGACGTCCGCGGTCGCGCGGTAAGCCTACAGTAGCCATTCTCCCCGCTTTACAAGCAAAATCAATGGGGAACTACTAGACACATCTGCAATCAACAACAATTATTGAAGATTTCCAGAGGACTTCACCATTTGAAATTCACCACAGCTATAGTGAAACTGACAATGCCCACGTGCATGGCAGCTGGATGTTGGAATACATTCGGTAAAAGTAAAAAAGAGTTATTTCACCTTTTCAATTCATGATCCTAAACGGATGGGTTCACCGTTGAGAAGGGAGGATTTACCATCGAACTTCTGTCCAGAGAAAAAACCACGTAATATGTAGCCAACATTTGGAAGAAGAATGTTTTCAAGATGACTTGAAAACACCAGATACAGCACTGGGACTTGATCAACAGCCGATACCGCACCGTGACATCACAAACCAGTAGGTGGCAGATGACAAACATGGATGCCTCCAGTAAAGCACATTCAAATGAAAATTACTCTTAATTAAAAACACTTTTCCTTTATTGAACAGTATGAAATAATTTCATATTTAAAGCACTTTCAGAAGTTTGAATTCTGAA
This sequence comes from Cyprinodon brontotheroides, assembly GCA_018398635.1. NCBI lineage: Eukaryota > Metazoa > Chordata > Actinopteri > Cyprinodontiformes > Cyprinodontidae > Cyprinodon > Cyprinodon brontotheroides. The sequence goes on from JAGKQL010000041.1 coordinate 2,626,007, forward strand.
TGTGACCGGACTTTTCCTTTGAATGACCTCAAATTTGATATCTAAACAAATATGATTGTGCATTTAGTTCAGCATCTGCAATTTATACTATTTGTTTATTTTTTACCTATTTTTCAACATGGGAGGATATTTCAAGAACATATTCTGATTTATAACCACAGTGAGTTCACACAGCCTCAAGCTAAATAGCTCTCCATATAATATAAAATAATGACACATTTATTTTATTGATTATCTTAATCCAGAGTGAAAAAGTAAAGAAAAACCAAATCTAACTGTCTGGATCTTTAGGCAATGTTTTTTTTAGGTCAATATGGAGAAGAATGTGTCATAGTTAGGTTTATAGTGAGTGGATAAGCCTTCATTTTAAACATGCAGGTTTTCCCTCCTCATTAAAGCCCAATAGTTAATAATAATTGTAAATGTTACCAAAACAATGGAAAAACACACTGAACACCATATGTTTAATGAAATGACTGAAGCACATCATGTCTCCCAACAGCAAACAAAAGTCTCACAAAATTTGCTTAGTTTTAGTTTGGATTTTGTCCTATTTAAAGAAAGCCAATAATTTATTCAGAGGCTTGTCCACCAGCTCAGAATATAAAAATAAAAAAAAGTCATAATTTTCCTTCCTTGACACTGATTCCCACATGTCCTCCAATCCAAATGTGACGAACTATAAATGGATGGATGTGTCTTGAAGTGTGAAGGTAATTTTCTGGTTAATTAAGAAGTTAATTTGGTGGCCATATTTAATATATATTTTTGTACTACGAGTGTCTTCCTGTTATTTATATTTCATTTTAAGGTAAGCTAATAATTAAGTAGTGGAGTCGTTTCAGCTTGTTTGTCGGGACCGATGAAGATTAGAAATATCAGGGGAAATTGCAGCTGTATTGACGCAGTCGACAAAAGACTGCGCTGGATGGATCATTTTGTGGTGAAATTGCTGTCGTTCATTATCTGCTCTCCAACTGTTCTTCTTGTCATTTTGTCCTGTACAGTGTGAGTTTTTCAGAATAATAGCTCCACGTCCATTGATGCGTAGCAAAGCCAGGATGAAATTACGGCTATTAGAGGAGATTTTCTAGCTGAGCTGTTTTTGAGCTGCTTTGTGGCAGCATGCAGACACATATTCAAAAGCACTCGAGGATTCAGATGTGTTCACTTGCGAGCACAACGTCAGGGTGAAACGCATGGAGCTGCATCAGGTGTGTGACGCTGCTTCTTTTTTGTTGTTTTTGTTATTCAGGAATTTAAGGTTTAAGCTGTTCTCAGCTGATATTCAGCAGATTAAACTTAACAGCCAAGTTCAGATAAAAATAATCTTGGAGATACAAAATATGGAAGAAATTACATTTTCTCTTAGACATGCCATAAAAAAGGGTAAAATCATTGGAAACAACTGATTATTATTGCATTATTACCTTGGCTAGAGACTCTTGTGTTTAATTTTGTTGTTTTGTTAAAAAATCCCATGAAGTGCTCTGAAAATAAAACAAAGGTTATAGAAATGTGATTCTCTTGCATCCAGCTTTGATCAAACATACCTCTGAAGCCCTTAAAACTGGATTCACACTCTACAGTACTCATCTTGAGCGTCAAAGAACACACCTCATCCAGGGCGCTTGTTCTACACTAGAATGTGAAACACGCCACCACAAAGCGGGGTCGGATTTATCAAGATCTAATTTTTTGTTGCAGTAATTTTGCGCCAAGAAGCGCGGAATTTTCTTGCGCTTAGGGCAAAACCATGGTTTGGCGGGTGATTTAACAAGAGTGATAAGCGTAACTGGTGGCAGGTGCAAAACTGTTGGAGAAGCCCTATTTAAATGATGGTTTTGCGCGCTTTGTGGTGTTTTGTATTGGCCTGTAGAAAAATGCACATACCAAATGGCTCACAAGAAGTGACTGTAGTGATTACTGCTGCCGTGACGCAGATCCTCCGCAGCATTGGCATGTTGCTCACAGGCTTAGGGGAGGTCGGGTTCTCCTCGCTAGGGCGTCAGGGCTTACATGGCATTTCCAACCGCATTACGCTTGAATGGCCCAGATGCAAAAAGTGCAATGTTGCAAGGAGTTTTGTGATATCTGGTATTGGCGTTGGGTCCTCCTTGTGGCTGGCTCTCAAATCCATTCTTGAGTTCCCCCAACAGCTCCAAAATGGCAATGCTGGATAAACGATATGTTTTGATGACGTTTCCTCGTTCATTCCACAAATATTCACACGGAGTGAAAAATGCTATCGCTCTCATGCCTCCTTGCTTCATTTTCGATGTCACCTTCTTTACCTCATACACAATCGCTGCCATGTGTAAGCTAATTACGCGCCACAGACCATTTGCACCTTCTTTGAAACGCGTGTTAAATATAGAGTCAGATACCGTTAGCAAAATTGCTTTCAGGTTTGATAAATCACTTTGCGAAAGTGCTAAATTAATATATTTTAGCATGTTCCCCCCACAAGACGCTTCTTCCTTTTGCGGTAAACGCTTCCATATTGCATGTTCATTGCAGAAAAAAGTACTAAATGGATAAGAGGCTATTTATTTAGCACGCTTTAAAGACCAAATCCTTTTAGCACGCTGTTGATAGATCAGTTTTGTACATTTTAGCCGTCGCTAGTGAAATAGCTCACGTTTTTATACACACGCAAACCTTTGATAGATCCGGCCCAAAGTGTATTTAGACAAATCTGACTTGTGCTGCAGGTCAATCTGCAGATTTACTAGTAGTTTCTAGAGTTAGAGTGGCTCCGGTTATCCTGAGCTGCCGTTATAGTTATGCTGTTATAGGCTTAGCCTGCTGGAGGACATAGGGACCCCTTTTCATTTTTCTGCTTCATTCTTTCTCCGATTCTGCAGTATTTTTAGTCCAGCCCCAAACTTGATGCTCTCTTTCATCTTTTGGTATGAAAACTAGCTCAGAGCTTGTCTGATTAACTGTTTCTTCCCCAGACAGAGCCATATGTGGAGCTAGTTTACCTTTCCTAATATTGAAAGTATTTACAGATCAGTGCCTCTGTTTTGGATTTATATGTCTGCTTCTGTCTCTTTGTACCGGGAGTCAGCCTCAGCAGAATGGCACAGAAAGCTGCTTTGTATTATTTGCTGTGAGGATTTGGGAAAAAGTAGATTTATACTGTTAAATACACACTATATTGCCAAAGTATTTGCTCACCCTCGCCTTGACCTCACACATATGAGCTTAAGTGACATCCCGTTCCTAATCCATAGGGTTCAATATGACGATGGGTCCACCCTTTGCAGCTAGAACAAAGCTTCAACTCTTCTGGGAAGGCTGTCCACAAGGTTTAGGAGTGTGTTTATAGGGGAATTTTTGACCATTCTTCCAGAAGCGCATTTGTGAGGCCGCACACTGATGTTGGACCGAGAAGGCCTGGCTCTCAGTCTCCGCTCTAATTCATCCCAAAGGTGTTCTATCGGGGTTGAGGTCAGGACTCTGTGCAGGCCAGTCAAGTTCATCCACACCAGACTCTGTCATCCATGTGTCTTTATGGACCTTGCTTTGTGCACTGGTGCACAGTCAAAGTTGGAAGAGGAAGGGGCCAGCTCCAAACTGTTCCCACAAAGTTGGGAGCATAACCAACAACGGAATTGTCCAAAATGTCTTGGTATGCTGAAGCATTCAGAGTTCCTTTTCACTGGAACTAAGGCCAAGCCCAGCTCCTGAAAAACAACCCCACACCATAACCCCCCCACCCAAACTTTACACTTGGCACAATGCAGTCAGACAAGTACCGTTCTCCTGGCAAACCGCCAAACCCAGACCCGGCCCATCAGATTGCCAGATGGAGAAGCGCCGATTCCGTCACTCCAGAGAACGGCGTCTCCCACTGCTCTAGAGTCCAGTGGCGCGCGTGTTTTTACACCTCACACCGCATCCGGCGCTTTGCATTGCACTTTGGTGATGTATGGCTTGGATGCGGCTGCTCGACCATGGAAACCCATTCCATGAAGCTCTCCTGGCGCACTGTTCTGAGCTGCAATCTGAAGGCCACATGAAGTTTGCGAGGTCTGTAGTGATTGACTCTGCAGAAAGTTGGCTTAATCTCTTTCGGCACTATCGCAGCGCGTCAGCATCCGGGCTGGACCCGCCCGTCCAGTTTACGTGGCCCACCACTTCGTGGCTGAGAGTTGCTGTCGTTCCCAAACACTTCCATTTTCTTTATAATACAGCTGACAGTTGACTGTGGAATATTTAGGAGCGAGGAAATTTCCACGACTGGATTTGCTGCACAGGTGGCATCCTATCACAGTTCCAGCGCTGGAATTCACTGAGCTCCTGAGTAGTCAGACCCATTCTTTCACAAATGTTTGTAAAACAGTCTGCATGCCTAGGTGCTTGAATTTATACACCTGTGGCATGGAAGTGATTGGAACACCTGATTCCCAATAATTTGGATGGGTGATGCAAAATACTTTTGGCAATATAGTGTAGCATTCATGGACTCAGTTCATGATTTAATATCATGCCTTTAAATATTATGATGCAGTTGGCAGTTGTTCGGGGTAGCAGACTCCACATACAGGAGGACAAAATACTTACTAAGTAAATACCAGATACTTGAAATACTTCAAGTTAGGCAGTCTAAATGTGCACCACTTGAGTCGTATCCACCACTGATCCACCAACTGGACCAACGTCCCTGACACTCAAAACATGCTCTGTCTAAATGCAGCATTAGACAGTTGATCCAGTGTTAGATTGAGAGGCGGGTACATTTTTAAACAAACCTCTGGCTGTTATTCGGATACCTCGTCTGTTTTGACTTTGTTTGTGCTAAATAAATTTAGAGTCCATAAAGATCTCCAGCATAAAATGATCATATTCTTGTTAAGTCAGTCTGCAGGCGCCTTTCGCCTGCCGCTCCAACCGATACAGGATTTATGTTTGTCTCTAGATTGGCCGGCCTAGTATACCAAGGACTGTTTTTGTCTCTTTGTTTTCCAAACTGTCCCAAGAGACACCTTCAGCTGTGAAAGAGGTATAAACGTTGGCCCTGTTAGAGCTGAGCAGTCCCATTGTTTTCTCTGTTCTCATTCTTTCAAGAATTAATATTGGCAGTGCCACTATAATTATTCTGATCTCAATTTGTTCAGATGCAGAATTCATTCTCTATTTACATGCAGCTGCTTCAAGGAGCTTAACTGTCCTGAAATGTCTCGCGATAAAGAAACAGCTGGTTCAGAGAAACAGAGTGGTGGAAGGACAAAGGATAGGGAGAAAGAAGATTCACATCCATGACACTATAACAGGAACAAAGCATCAATAGCTACATTTGATACGGGACAATACAAATAATCGATTGAAGGTCTGATCAGATCAAAGCTGTTTCATGTAAACAAGCGTCAGACTGAAGATTCTAATCTGATTCGTCCAGTCCGATCTAAATTTAATTCCGTGAGAGGTGGAATCTGGACGCCGCATGTGCCATTCTGATCGGCGTCCATGCAAACACCTATCTGGGATCGTAAGAGTGGGGCCAATCTTCACTGCGCGTAATGTAAAGTAGCGGCCTCAGCGTGGCGTTTTTCGCCTTTCGTAACAACAGGAAAACCATCGATTACGCTCGCTCATTTTGCATGTGAAATCAAATTATGGCGGGAGGAGTCTAGGAAACGCCGACTTATACGCCGCTAAGTTCATTTAAAGCTGCAGGAAGCAGGAACTTTATCCTCCTCCTCTCTTCCTCTTTTTCTCTCAAAGAAAGCCCACTCGCCCTCCCACGCCCGGTTCAATCGCCATTCTCTACATTTTCTCTGGGACATTCGCTGCCAACCGCTTTTTCAACCTACTATACTCCTTTTTTCTTTCCTTCTAAGCTCCGCGGAAGCATCGTTTGTCGAGCACTCCCCAGAAAACTGTGACGCGAGACAGAAACACCAAGTTTGCGGCAGGAAGTTCTGGCGCATGCTTACAAAGAATTTACATCTGATCCATAACACTTGGTACATGTATACACACGCCATGATCGAGATCCATTTCATTTTAGTGTCCCATGTAAACAGAGATTTTTGAATCTTCGATCAACCAAAGCTTTGGACGTCGGTGAAATTTTGGCGCATGTATAACGGTAGCTTATGAATCAATTGGTCAATAATTAATCGATCTATCGATCTACACAATCAATTAATCGTCGGTTAATTATATTGGTTGTAGTAGAGCTTATAGAAAGTAAATTATATCATTAAAGCTCACTATAGGATCTGCCAAACGATTTGCCGCAAAATCCAATCTGGGTACATTTTCACACTGAAAAATTACAATGCAAGCGTTTTTGGCATTTACTTTAACACTTATTTACTTTTATTTAGCTAGCACAATTGTTTCATGATTAGTAGGTATTACATAAAACAATTATGTTCAAAGTAACTAATATATAAGTAAATGCCAAAAGCGGATGCATTTTTTTTTTATGCAGCTTGTAGATAAAAAAAAATACATCAAATTAAAATAGGAAGAAGGGACAGTTGAGTGATTTATGGATTTTTATTTGTTTTTTAACTTCAGTTTCCTGTGTTCTGACAACTTCATCACCAGGAACAGTGAGGTAAAAAACATTGACTCAGTTTAGGTTTAATGGCGTGCTAAACAGCTAAGCCCACAAGGAAATAAAGTAAACTAATGTAAAATAATGAATTGTGAATAATGGCAAAAGTTAAGACATAAAGAGTAAATTATTTATATTCCTTCGTATATAGAGCAGATTGATAAGTCTCTATTTAGCATAGGATGACTGCAGGCCTTTTTTTGGTGAATCCCAGGACATGCTAATCATTTCTAATTTAAACAGATGACGCTCTCCAGCTTTGCTCTATGAATTTTCTGTTTCTTTCACCGCCAACGGGCTGCAGAGAAGCTATGCAACATCTGCTAATATATGCATGGATGAGGTGGACCCCATCCAGACACCAGTAATAAACCTCAATGCCAGAGAGGCAGCATGCGCGTCTGATCAGACTGTCAATCATCCTGAGAGAAAACGGGAGCATCAGAGCCCGCCGTCAAAAAATCTATTCTGAAGTTATTCTGAGGTGAGTTGTTTTTTTCCTCTTCCTGCCAATTTCCACTTTAGATGCTGAAGCTCAGCACCAGACTGAAGGCCTTGCACAGCGTCGCCCATTTTAGTTACAAAGTATCATTTAATTAACTTATTTACTCCACAATGTCAAGCTGTTGCAGAACCTTACCCGTTCCAAAACATTTAAAAACCAACATGATTGTGAAAAATCTCCAAAATTAGAAAAATAGATTAAAAAGACCAGAATAAATCAAAGCAGATCCAGATCAAATGGATTTTAGTAGCAAAAATGAAAACAACTGATTTTTAAAAAGCTTAACTTAGAAAATTATTAGAATTATTACCACAAACTGCTATTATATAAAATATAGGATTTTCTACCAAAGAAAATAGAGTTCAATGGTGCCAATTATAATTCCCCAGACAAAACAAAACACAATCCCATATCAAAGAGGTTTCTAGAATTTACTTCTGTCATCTGCGGAATATTGCAAAGATTAGAAAAATCCTGTCAGGGTTGGTGCTAAGAAACTAGTCCATGCATTTGTTACTTCAAGGCTGGACTGTTGTAATTTTTAATATCAGGAAGTCCGGCCACAAACTGTAGTTAAAAAGCCTTCAGCTGATCCAAAAATGCTGCAGCCAGAGTTCTGATGAAATGAAAAAGAGAGATCATATTCCTCCTTATCCTGGCTTCTTCATTGGCTTCCTGTTAAATCAAGAATAGAATTTAAAAATCCTCCTTCTCACATATAAAAGCCTTAAATGGCCAAGCTCCATCTGAATAGAGATCTGATTGTTCCTTATACTCCTAACGGAGCACTTCGCTCTCAATCTGCAGGTTTACTAGTGGTTCCTAGAATT
>JAGKQL010000041.1:2634418-2691749 GCA_018398635.1 Cyprinodon brontotheroides
AAACACTTCATTACTCCCTAAACTGATAATTGCAGATCACCGATTTGAGCCGTAAACCTAATACCATGCTTTCTGAGAATTGTTGTTTGCATTACAATTCCCAAATTCCAGATCATAAGGAGCAAAAGGAGTGAAAACATTGATCAGGCTTTAGACCACTGTAGCAGATTGAAGGAAGCAAAGGAGCTCGGGCAAAGGTTGCTACTCTTCTTCTGGACTGCTATGTTAAATATTTACCATTGGTTGTAACCAATGATTAGGCAACTGGCAAACAGTACAGAGCAAAAGCGGCTGGGTGTTTCAAAAACCGGTCTTTAGTTCAGCTTTGAAAATCTCGACAGGGCCTAATGTTGGAGGGAGATGTTCCTCAAAGATGAAGCAACCCAAAGTGAAAAACTACTCTTAAAAAGCGACAACAACCAGAGAGAAAGGGGAGGAAATTTGGAATGCAAAAGACTCAGAAAGAAGTTGTATCATGCTAATCTTAAATTTTTCAAGAACCATAAAATTTCTGAGCAGCAAGAGTTAAAATCAGCTCCTCGAATCCTAAGCAGTCAAATTAGTAGTGGAGGAACATGAGAATGAGCAGAACTACAGAGAGGAGGTGAAGCAGCAGACTGGTGCAAAGATAACAGTCTGATCCTGAATGGTGGAGAAAATGAAGGAGATCATCTTGGACTTCAAGAAGAAACCAACCTAACCATGCTCCACTGCTCGTCAACAGCTCAACTGTGTAGCTGTGGTCAGCAGCACCAAGTCCTTGCGGTTTTACTTTCTAACAGACAACCTCAAATGGTCTGTGAACACCACATGTACTTCCTGCAGACAATGAGAGAGAGCCCACCTTCCCCCACCCATCCTCCCACATTCTACAGAAGCACCATAGAGAGCTGTTGACCAGCTGTTTCACTGTGGTGGTGTGGGAGGCTGCAGCGCCTCAGACTGGAATTAAAGGTGAGACGAAGTAGTAAGAACAGCAGAGATCATCTGGGCTCCTCTCCCCTCCGTAAAAGACATTTCATCCCAGTACTGCATGTCCCTAACCTATAACATTATCAATCGACCCAAGACATAACGGGCTTTGCAGCATCTCGACGCAGGATCAGGACGGTTCTGCAGCGGCTTTTTCCCCACAGCCATAAGACTGTTGACCTGTTGAAAACTCTAATAAGTCACAAATGGGAGCCCTGCATCACACTGTAAACTTCACAACTCAGTTTTCTGTTGCATGTTTGCCCTATATCTATTGATTTTTGCCATGCTCTGAAACCTCCACATCAATACCTTTTCACACCATGTCTCTCCTACACTGTTTACTAGGGATGCATCGATATAATCGGCCCCCTGATCGGGTATCGGCCATCGCCTTAAAACTGAATATCGGACATCGGCACCCCCAACGGATAGCTGAAACCCGATATTTGATCAGCTTCTGAGTTTCTAAAGTCTAAAAAAAAATACTACTTCTTCTTCTTCCTCAAAATGTCTTTTTTACAGACTTAAAAACTTCTAGAGACGAGGAAAAAAATATTGATACATTAAAATATCCCAATATCTTCTAAGCAGCGCGTTGATATATTACCATTTAAAACACCATATATCAACCCTTTTACTAATGAAATAGCTGCTATGTGTCATCAAGTTATGCTATGCTAAATCCCCCGTAAATTCTACCTCAAATGTTGCCATATTTTGTATATGTTGATATATGACGTTGTATCGCATCTATTCTTACTAACAAAAACTCACAAGAATTTGCAAAATATCACGAGGAGTTTGTAATAGAATCCAAGAAATTTCATTTAGATTTTTGAAAGTGTAATAGACCGACACCACTTTATAAATCTACCGGATATCAGCATATGAAAATATATATAGTATATTATTTTTCAAAGTGTCAGAAATGGATAACAAAACTGCTATTTTCAATGACTACTTATTTTGTCCAGCAGCTTTAACATTGGCATCGAGCATCGGCTATCGGGTTACATGAGTTTTAAAAAATATCGTATATCGGATATCGGGCCAAAACCCACATATTGTGCATCCCTACTGCTTAGCTATATTCAAATCACTGCTGCTGTACTTTTTTATAAATGGAAATGTTCATTTCACTGCTAAGCTGCTCATTCACTGTCGGAAAGCTGTATGAATCATAATTTCATTTTGTAGACACTTGTGTAAACAAAGTGAGAATAAAGTTTGTCTAAGTCTCTGCAAGTGGTGTTCATGTTTTCTCAGATTGGGTTAAAATGTGATGAGTTGCTTTTCAACTATCTGCAACCCTGCAAAACTTTCAATGTCCAAGGACACAGATACGTGAATTGGAACATCTGCACTTTCAAACGATGAAATCAGTCTGAAATTCTATCAAGTAGTCACATTAAGTCGGGGTGGGAGATTACAATCATATGAAGGCAAACAGTTTCTGACAATTGCTTACTATCACTGTATAATTGCATTAAATAACAGTGATTTCACTTTTAAACAGATTTCCAGCATTTTCTTACATGTCAGTCTATGGTTACCAGAGATGGCAAAAGTACTCACTTTCCGTACTTGAGTAAAAGTAAAGATACTTGTGTTAAAAAATACTATGGTAAAAGTGAAAGTAGTGATTAAACTTCTTTACTCAAGTAAAAGTAACAAAGTACAGGCTTGTAAATTTACTTAAAGTATAAAAAGTGAAAGTAGAAACCACTTTTTTTCATGCCGTTGCCTACATTTTAAATGGATGTCTGCCAATAGGACTAGATCATTTTCAATCATCTGGGTCGTCCATGCTACTATGCTAACGCCACCGCCACCAAGCTGCAATGATTTGCCGCCAATGAATACCGCCGAATCTGTCGATTCGTCTTGTAGTGGTGCGCCAAATGCAACGAGATTCCCATCCAATTAGATTGAATTTGGTATTGATGACGTGAAAATAATAACGTAACTCCATTGAAATGATTCAAAACTAAAGTAACGAGCCAATTTTTTAAAATGTAAGGAGTAGAAAGTACAGATATTTGTGTAAAAATGTAAGGAGTAGAAGTAAAAAAGTCACCATAAAAATAAGTAGTAAAGTAAAGTAAAATTATCAGAAAAATCTACTTGAGAACAGTAACAAAGTATTTGTACTTCTGTTACTTCCCATCTCTGATGGTTACTAACTGACATTTGAGACGATTAGATAGAGCTGCACTAAATTAGCAATGCACAGAAACCACAGAAACATGGAGCCTATGCCCCGCAGCTGTAAGCTGTGCCCTGAGGTTAGATTAACTCCAACATGGTAAATTAAATCTACTTAAGGAGTGGCCATCATATATGTAGACGCCTCGTTGGGTGCAGGTTCCCACATCGACATCAATGCCGTATCGTATGTGGCAGAAAGTAGTTAACGTCTGTTGTAGTGAACGTTGATCGGCTTTGCAAGACTATTCTTTGTCAACCCTGGAGCATTAGGAAGATTTATCATTAATGTGAACAAACTGAAATCTGTAAAATAAATAAGATTTAAACCAGTGTAATGCTTAAATTCCTACAAAATATTCAGGTCTTTCTAAAAATATATATTATTAGTATATACATATATTATGATCAACTTTATCAAATGCAGGAGTGAGATCTAACAAGCACAGTTACAAATCCATTATCTGAGGTCATGAGAATATCATTAGTGACTTTCACTAGAGCTGTTTTAGTCCTATTATGAGCTCTCAACCCAGATTTAAACTCTTCAAAAAAGTTCATTAAGGTGTAAGCGATCGCACACTTGTTTAGCAACTACTTTCTCAAGAATTTTAGACAAGAAAGGAAGAATTGGATATAGGTCTATAATTCACCAAGTCATCTGGGTCAGAGAGACGGTTTCTTAAGCAGAGGTTCAATTCCAGCAACCTTAAAAGCCTTTTGGTACATATCCCTGTAACAGAGATAGATTAATCACATCTAAAATTGAGGGAGGAGAACAACGGGAATACTTCCTTTAATAATCTGGTTGGAACCAGATCTAATGTACAAGTTGAAGGCCTAGATGAAGACAATAGTTTTGCTGTTGTGAATTTGTGCTATATAAATAAACAGAATGGAAAAAATTATTAATTTTGTTTGGACTGAGGTAAAACATGGTGTGATATGTCTGTTTGCACCATGAAAAATAACTAGCACTGTCAGCATTCTCTGTACCCAGGTAAGAAAGGCTAGATATTAAAAGTGCAAAATGAACAAGCTCTTATTATGAAACAGAACAACATAAGTCATAACTAGAACAGAGGGATGAAGCATGAGTGGAGAGAAAGGGAGAAACCTAATAGGATGGTAAAAGGAGAACTCTGCCAACAGCGTCAATAAGAGTTTATCTAGATTGACCTTTAGTTTGAATTTTCACAGCTAGTAATGAGATGTTTTATTTTTATAGGATCTGTGAAAATAGTATTTCAGCAAAAGTGTGGGTGTCCTCTTGAACATATTGAAGAAAAAAAAATAAAGGAGCCAATAATGGTGTATTTACAGCGAACGCTTAAACACTGAAACTTGGACGGTGGGTCAAACGCTGGTCAAGATTGGTCATCTTGTTCATCTGCTTTGTTTTGTAGCTAGAGGCTAGAGAGCAGCTTTGGTTTATTTACTTTATGAGTTGGAAAAAAATAGTTTTAATCAAATTTTAAGCATGAAGGTCCAGCTGAAAACATCATCTGTGCAGTCTGATCATCAGGCGGGAAGTAGATAGAAAGTGTTGGTTTTCTTGGTGAACTGTAAAATATCTTGAGATGACATGTGTTGTGAATTGGCGCTATATAGATAAACTTGAATTGAAAGTGTTTTTAAGGTTTGTTTTTAAATGCATTTTAATGTAGATATTTATAAAATTTTTCACCACAGTTTATTAAAAACTGTTTTAGTGCAGTAATAATTATCAGAGCTTGCTCTTTTCCTTATAAATAACAATCCATCGTCATAGCTTTTCAAAACCTGTGGAGTTCAATAGTATAAGCGAGTACCAACAAATAGGGCGCCGATACCATTTTGAGAGCCAAAAGTTTATTCAACTCCCCGTTCCAGGCAGGCAATAATTCTACTGGATCCTTCAAGTTGTATTGATCTTTTTCCTGCTTCACAAAGGTAGGTTTCAAACAGATGGTGTTGGTATGGTATAAGTATCGGCCAACACTGCACAGCCGGGGCCAAAAAACACTACAGTTCAACCTAGGGGTGTGCAAAATAATCGTCATGATGATGCATCGTGATTCTAATTTTCGTGATCTACTGCATCGATTCTTGATGCCAAGTATCGATTATTAATTTAAAAATGAATAAATAAAATTGCATGAATGGTTGGCTTAACATCAGCCAAAAACAAGTGTAATACAACTTCCAGTCCAGTAGATGTCAAGCTGCAAATGTGCTTGGACGACGCTGCCTTGTGTGTCAAGCATTTCCGGCCGCAGGATACTGCTACCAAAGGTATTCAAAACAAAACATGGAGGTGAAAATATTGCAATGCATCGCAATAATTCAAGTATCGTGATGCATCGTGATAGAATTGCATCGTGGCCTGTTAATCGTGATTCGAATCGAATCGTGACTTCTTTGGCAATACCCACCCCTAGTTCAACCCATTTAAAGTAATTAAATGTATTTTTCATATGCAGACTTCTCTGCAGAAGTGCTTGCATATATTGTCTGTCTCCCAAAAAACTCCTGGAGAAAACTCAACTTTTCTGATTGTTTGATGCTCTGCGTCAAGCTGCAAAAGTTCCGATTTCAAAACTCCAGCATCAAACTCTGGAACGTCCTTTATCTGTTCAACCATCTCTCTGCCTCCCTTTCTCTTGCTTTCTTCTGGCTACTCAACAAACCAAAAACATAGCAGAAGAATTTGGCCAGCAGGACCCAGCAGCCACCTTTAGTAGGGCAGATAAGGAGACATTCAACCACTGCAGCAGCAGAATATGCATTGTTCCTGCAGGAGTTGAAAGCTCTGCTCTCTTCCCTGAGTTTGATGGGGAACATCAGAAAATTGAGTGAAGATGTTTCCCAGGAGGACTCAGCAACGCCTCCAACCCTAAACCTAATCATTTGCTTCTGCTTCCACCAACAATTTCCCACCTTCTTGATGCACATGTTGCTGTCATGAAGGCATCTCCACACCTCTCCTAGTGGAACTGGTTGATACCTCCAACCCCACTCCAAAGCACTCTCCTTGTCACCTAAAGCTGCTCTTGCTTGATCTCCACCATGCAGGTCATCACTTTATGTTCCTGTTCCAGAACTTTTCCAAAGCGGTGAGAAGGAGCAGCTGTAGCCCATTTCCTCCTCTACCTGATATTGGAGAAACCGAACAACCGCTCCACAGAAGCATGTCCCAACACAGAAAAGCCACCTCCTCGGGACAAGACTACATCAGTACATCTACACCTTATGAAAAAAGGACATTCGTTTGAGGATCAGAATGTTCACAATTTGGACAAAGACGATAGGTGGTTTGAGAGGGGTGTGAAGGAAGCCATCTATGTTAAGAAAGAGAAACCAACATTAAACAGAGGGGGTGGACTCAGCTGTCAAAAACCCACACAGCAGCAATGGAGTCGATCCCTTCCAGCTATCATCAGCCTGTTCAGCGGGAACAAAGATTCCTTTAACGACCCCCTTTCAGAGACATAGCTCAGGTTTTGGGTTTTAAAGGGTAACAAAGAAAACCAAACAACTCCCATTCCAGAGGGGTGGACCCGTTCATCCGGTTTAATTTGCATGTTTTCTAAGCCAAAACAAGGCTTTGTTTTTGATCCACTTTCTATAAAGCCTCAAACTCAATGCTATTTCAGACATTTTGAATTAAAAGCTTCCTGGATGGGAAGAAAAACATCTTCAAACTTGGAAACAAAGTCCAGTGGATTGTCTTTACATTTTTTGCGAGCTGCTCTACCCCAGCATCACCTGTGAAGTCTTGAACAGAAAGATGGTGTATACTGGGGTATACTGGGGTATACTGGCACAATGGTTCATACAACAGTATTATAAAAGGTTCCTTTGTACTTCTATGCCATTTTTTTTATTTACTTTTCTTATTTGTAACAATTCAAAGCAAGCTGTGCCAAGTTTAGCTTGATTCGGTTGAGTCCCAACAGGAAATGAACCAGAAGATGCAGATCTGAGTCAAAGATGATGGATGAAGAGCAGAGTGCATACCTACATGTTTCTGTCATTGCAGCTGGGAAGTCGGCCAAGTTTGAAATGCAAATGAACCCTAAATCTGTTTTTCACTCTTCCTCTGAGGAATCACAGCTTTCTGCAGCGCCAACTAACCTACCAGGCTCTACTTTTATAATTCACATTCTCATCTCTCCTTCTGCCTTTTCTCTTTTAAAATTATGTTTCTCTTTTTGTCTTCATGTGTCAGAAAGACTTCAGGTTTTCTGTTTTGTCTTTTTTGCTGTCAAAGCAGATATTCTGTTAAAAGAGGGAAAATAACTTAAATAAAGCTGAGCTATTTCGGTATTTTGTCTTACTCTTCAATAATGCTGTGACCTACTTTCCTTCTGCACTGTGATAATAATTCAGTGATTCTACTCAGGACACATTGACTACATCTATGCAACCAGTGTTGGCATGAAGCCATCGATCAGAAGATCGGAATTAACCCATTTAAAAGATTAAACAAAATGCATAATTCCTAATTATTGTCAGAAATCTTGAGGTTACCTATTCTGGAACTTGCATGGATGAACAGTGAGAAAATGAGAGAGTAATTTTAATCTGAATGTGCTTTACTGGAGGGAGGCATCCATGTTTGTCAGCCAAAGAACACTACTGCCACCTACTGGTTTGTGACGCCACGGGTGCGGTATCGGACCTGTTGATCAAGTCCCAGTGCTGTTTCTGGTGTTTGTCACAACGTGCTATTATCCAAGTCATCTTGAAAACATTCTTCTTCCAAATGTTGGCTACATATTACGGGGTTTTTCTCTGGTCAGAAGTTCGATGGCAAATCCTCCCTCTTCAAGTTGGCGATCCAACGACCAACCCGTCCGTGGAGGATCAGGGAATCAGAAAGGTGGAATAACTCTTTTTTTCACTTTTACCCGATGTATTCCAACATCCAGCCGCCATGCATGTGGGCATTGTCAGTTTCACTATAGCTCTGGTGAATTTCGATGGTGAAGTCCTCTGGAAGTGTCTAGTAGTTCCCATTGATTTTGCTTGTAAAGCTGGGAGAATGGCGCTAGGCTTTCTCACCGCACTGTGACGCCACTGCTGGAAGATGTCAGGAGGGAGGTGTTACTATATTTGGGGCGAAATGGTCGCTCCCAGACTCAGTGATCGTCAGTAAAATGATTATCTTCATTTCTTTACTGATTAAATTCATTAAACTGTGAATGTATTAGTTTTAGGTATAAATAATGATCCATTGGTTACCTTGCTGACCAGACATATAGCGTGGCCTCCTCACCACTGTAGAGGTGGGTGGGGTTACCCCAGGCTCACACCCGACTCTGGTACGTTGCGGTGCGGTGTGTGCGGCGCCGCAAGTATCCAATAAAAAGGCGTAAACCTCGCTGCGGCTGCTGGCAGGCTGTCGGCTCGTGGATTACCCATTTACTCGGCGCTGCAGAGAAAATTGCTATCACTACGGCGTGCGAAGCAACAAGGTCTGGGCTAAATATCCTTATTTGGGCGGTTATCGCGTGAAGTTACGTGAACTCAAAGTGAACTCAAGTGAACTTCTGTTAAACTCGGACCTCAAAGTGCATGGGGTACGGGTTGTTCCTGAGTGTGTGGCGCAGGTAACTGCACGAGGAGCCAGTGTGAGCAAAGAGGGCCACTGGGGCGTCGCACTTGTGCATCTTGTCCCTTTTCCTATCACTTAACTACTGTGTGTCTAAATCCCTCGCTTTATTAGCTGGATTAGCGCTGGGTGTGAGCGCACCATTGGAGTGCTTGCCGTCATGTGACCAGGAAATTTTAAGTAAATCTCTGGCGCCCTCTATCAGTACATCAATATGGGTCCATTTCCGTTCCTTTTAAAGGATGATAATGTTCAGCAAAACCAGAGCAAAGAGCCTCAGTTCAGGTGTGAACCTGGATAAACATACAAACTGTAGTAAAATACTGTAATAAAAGGTGTTTATGTCATGGTTTTGGTTGTGTTTAAGTTTTATCTTTGAGTTTTCATTGGTTTTATTTCCATTATGTGTTATTCTAGTTATTTTCGATTGTGTTTGAGTTCTTGGGTATTTCTTGTTGCCCTCTTGTGTCAGTCTCCTTTTCCTAGCTCCCTTCTAGACTCCTCTGTTCACACCTGCTCCCAATCTGTGTATGTATTAGTTTTAGGTATTAATAATGATCCATTGATTATTCCTTGCAGACCAGATTTTTCTTTAAAAGAGAAAATCCATGAACAGAGTAGGGAGGAGTGAAGGTTCTGCATCCAACCATTTGCAGTTCTGTCCTGGAACTGATTCCAAAGATGTGACGGTCTACATGTTTCCAATAGCCAAACACTAAAACCCATAATGGACTCCAGCACCCCAGGAAAACAACGATGCTGGGTTTTTGATTAGCATCAGTTCAGATGATGCTCATCCCCCCTATGCTGCTTAAATATATCAGCAATCCAACCACAGATAGATCTGGTGGAGCTGACAAAAAGACAAAGATTCTTGGATAGAAGAGGAAACGCCTTTGAAAAAACTGAACAAAAAGTTACAAAACAGTTCCTCAGGTTTTACAAACTTAAAGATTAAAATAAAAAAATATATTTTATATAGATGTTCAAACCTTTTTTTATAATCATTGACATTTTTTGAAAAGTTAATTAAGATGAAAACAAAATGAAGGACCAATGAAAACCAACAAGGTGATCAACGTCAGGTAACAAAACCCAAGACTTGAGCTTCACACATATTTCTGTTAATTTAATACTTCTATGCACATCCTGAGTCCTGTATAATCATCGCCTTATTAAAAAACATATTGAAGGTTAGCAGGGGGTGTTGGATTAGTGTGATTCTGGAAAGACAGAAGTAATAAACACAACATTTCAGAAAATAACAATGATGTAGAAGAAAAAGATTAAATGTTCCACATACACAAACATACGCCTTACTAACATCACCTCTCAGACTGGTTCAGTCTTCTATTGTCTGTTTCTTTAACTAGTTCTCTTAATTCAGGTAATGTTAGAGCTTCTTTAATCAACCATTTTATATGAGGAATTATTATAAAATCTTAATAATCTAATACAGAAAATTCCCTCCCGATTAACACTTAATACCACAGGGCAATAAACCTCCTTATATGGCCTAATTTTTAGATCATTTTTGCTTTTAATTTTCAGTTTAGCTTTTCGGTTTGCAGACATTGGAATAGAGTTGATCCCTGCGTCCATCGCAGAACTTCGCTCCTGAACGCGCCTCTACATAGAGAGGATGTCATTGAATTCGCTGCCCCTATGAGGCTCTACTGCAAAAATTTAATCCAGGATCAGCAAAAGATTTCTGATGTTTTCAGATTTCCCTAATATGTCATCCATAATTTTGCCCATTAATGTCTCTGCTTGAATGCAGTCTGGATGTTCTAATATAAAATTATCATTTCCATCTTAAGTTTAAAGCTTTAGCAGTTATATTCTATATGTGTGTGTGTGTGTGTGTGTGTGTGGGGGGTGCTACCCTTCCTTTGTCTGTCCTCTTTCCCTCTTGATCACTTTCAACCAGGCTTTGACATAATGGGGCCAAACATCCTCCATCTCTCTTTCTCCTTTTTTTGGTCCCTGATTTTTTTCTGGTTCTGTTTGTTTGCTGTCCTTATTTGGATTTGTTGTGTTGGGTGTCGGCAGACGAGGGGACTCATCTTTCCAACGGTTCCTCTAAGCTCTGCTGGAAGACGTCAGCTTTGGGCCTTATCCCTGTTATTTCTGAACAACGCAACATTCACCCTTTCCCAAAGAAACCTGTCACTGCTTTCTGGCTCTTCTCAGTGATTTCCATCTTATGTGGCTTCTCCTCTCACCCCCGCTTGTTTTGCCTCCTGTAATGGCCCTGTCACGTTTTTAAGCCTCTGCCTTTCTGCGATGGAGTTTCAGATGCAGCTTTTTTTCATGAACCACTTTTTCAAACTGAGAGTTGAACATAAAGCCTATGCTGAGCTGTAGCCTGGTCTAGCGGGTTCAGAGAGATCATCTCCCGCTAACTAATTTCAATCAGTTAGTTAAATCCCACAATGAAAGAAACACTAAAACTGTTTGCTGTTCAGTAGTGATGGGTCCATTAACATTGATGCGTCGGTGCATGCGTCGGAGCCCATAGAGCAAAAAACACTTTTGGTGCGTGTGTCATTTCAAGAAGGTCAGGTGACTGAAGATGTTTTATCCTTATCTTCCTTTTATCTCTCCTCTTTCTTTCATCTTTTCTCCTTTTTTCTGCTTTTCCTTTCCTATTCTACTTACATTGCAGTGTCCATATACACTCACCGCCACTTGATTAGGTACACCAGTCCAACTGCTCGTTAACACTTAATTTCTAAGCAGCCAATCACATAGCGGAGTAGACATGGTCAAGACAATCTCCTGCATTTCAAACCGAGCGCATCAGTATATGGGGAAGAAAGGTGATTTGAGTGACTTTGAACGTGGCATGATTGTTGGTGCCAGAAGGGCTGGTCTGAGTATTTCAGAAACTGCTGATCTACTGGGATTTTCAACGCACAACCATCTCTAGGGTTTACAGAGAATGGTCCCAAATAGAAAAAACATCCAGTGAGCTGCAGTTCTGTGGGCGGAAATGCCTTGTTGTTGATGCCAGAGGTCAGAGGAGAATGGCCAGACTGGTTGAGCTGATAGAAGGGCAACAGTGACTCAAATAACCACCTGTTACACCCAGGTGGGCAGAAGAGCATCTCTGAACGCACAGTACGTGGAACTTTGAGGCAGATGGGCTACATCAGCAGAAGACCACACCAGGTGCCACTCCTTTCAGCTAAGAACAGGAAACTGAGGCTACAATTTGCACAAGCTCATCGAAATTGGACAATAGAAGATTTGAAAAACGTTGCCTGGTCTGATGAGTCTCGATTTCTGCTGCGACATTCGGATGGTAGGGTCAGAATTTGGCGTCTACAACATGAAAGCATGGATCCATCCTGCCTTGTATCAACGGTTCAGGCTGGTGGTGGTGGGTGTCATGGTGTGGGGAATATTTTCTTGGCACTCTTTGGGCCCCTTGGTACCAATTGAGCATCGTTGCAACGCCACAGCCTACCTGAGTATTGTTGCTGACCATGTCCATCCCTTTATGACCAACAATGTACCCAACTTCTGATGGCTACTTTCAGCAGGATAATGCGCCATGTCATAAAGCTGGAATCATCTCAGACTGGTTTCTTGAACATGACAATGAGTTCACTGTACTCAAATGGCCTCCACAGTCACCAGATCTCAATCCAATAGAGCATCTTTGGGATGTGGTGGAACGGGAGATTCGCATCATGGATGTGCAGCCGACAAATCTGCAGGCAACTGTGTGATGCCATCATGTCAATATGGACCAAACTCCCTGAGGAATGCTTCCAGCACCTTGTTGAATCTATGCCACCAAGAATTGAGGCAGTTCTGAAGGCAAAAGGGGGTCCAACCCGTTACTAGCATGGGGGTACCTAATAAAGTGGCCGGTGAGTGTAATCTGTAATACTCCCTGCATGAATTATAATAAAGCTATTCATGTGCATAAATGAAGCGGAACACTATGGCAATAGCCGTACTGCTCCACTTGTGAAAGTAAAATCTGTTGGGCTCTTTTGGTATCAAGACAATTATTCTTATTGTCACATCGCCACACAGGAAACTAAAAAAAAAATAAAAAGAAAAGTTATGTGACCCATAGAGGAGTTGTTTCTAAACGATTGACACTAAACTGTGTTTAAAAATCTGTCAACATGATGCATCTGCTAAAAAATATCTCATCTTTTGCGGTTTATCATTAAAATTATCAACAATTTTGGAGCAGCCTAAAAGGAACAGGAACCTTTCAGGTGTTGCATTTTTTTTTCAATATCCTTGTTGTGTCATCCTTTTTCTCTCAGCTATCACTTAGCTTATCTACATAAAAAGTTTAAAGTTAATTTCAAATTGACTCTCAGTTTATTTACTGTTTTTACTGCACTTCTAGTTTTAAAATCATGATTTAAAATCCTAGTTCACAAGCATTCTCATTCACATTTCACCCTAAATTTTCATGTTATGTTTACATTATTTATTGGCTGCATCTAAAAATATCAAAGATATTTTCAATCCATACATGGATATGAAATAATACAATATAACCTACAATAACTTAAATTATATCATTTTAGTAGGTCATCAAATCAACTCCGTGTAGTCTGTCAAATAAGCTGCCTGTAGTGTCTTTTAAATGTCCAGCAGGTGTCAGTATTCTGTGAGACAGTATCAATAGTTTGGCAATGTGTCAAAAGGCTTCAAGATGCCTCATTAATTCATCACTACGGTTCAAATCCACATGGGATATATCTGCCACTTCTGAGGCCTTTATTTTCTTCTCATAAATTTCGTAGACACTTTTCTATTACGACCCTCTGCCATTTTCAAAGAACCGCGGTAAGAAAGGTGAGCTTCATAGATTGTCTAAAACCGCCTAGGGTTGTCAAAAGTATCGAAACTCAAAAGTATCGATACTGAAACGTTGTATCCGGATACAATACTTATTTTTAAAAGTATCGATACAGTGCCACCACCAGTGGCACCTAAGCAGTCATTCATCTAAAGTGCAGAATAGTGGACAATGCAGTTTCAGGAACACTGTGTGATTGAATAATTCTAATGCACTTTCAGTTTCAGACTTTTTTTTGTAAGAGGTGCAGCTGCTCAGAATTATTTTTTTTCTTAACTGGTTTTGTCATTGTTATGTGTGCAAAGGAAGGAACACTTAATTTTAATTTTATAAGTTTTTTATCAAGCTTGCTTAATATTGTGCACAGCATACAACCTTTATTGTATTTATTTATTGTATTTTATTTATTAATGAAAATATTTCTGTAGAATTTTGGAGTCTTTGTTTTATCCTTGTGGTATCGAAAAATGGTATCGTAGTATTAATATTTTCCTTAGTATCGTATCGAAGCTGAAAAGTTTAGTATCGCGGACAACCCTAAAACCGCATCCTGAAAGTCCCCTTATAATGGGGACTCCAGCACGTAGGACGGCCTTAAGTAATGCAAACATATCACCAGAATGATTGACAACTAGGAGGACCATTATTTAGATGATCCACCTGGAAATAAAAAGATTGTTCCTCTATACCTTTAAACATTTATTATTTTAATGACTTAAATGCTTCAGATTCAGGGGCTGCACAGTGGAGCAGTTGGTAGAAAGAAGGTCATGCAGCAAGAATGTTCTGGCTTCTCCCTGAGTATGCATGGGTTTTCTCTGGGTACTCCTGCTTCCTCCCACAGTCCAAAAACATGACTTAGGTTAGGTTAATTGGCTTCTCTAAATTCTCCTTAGGTGTGGGTGTTAATGGTTGTTTGTCCTGTTTGTCTCTGTGTTCCTGTTTGTCTCTGTGTTCCCCTGCGATGGACTGGCGACTTGTCCCCTGCCTCTCGCTCATTGACAGCTGGAGCACCAGCACCCCTCGTGACCCCACCTGAGATAAGCGTGTGGAAAACTGGATGGATGGATGGATGCTTCAGATTCTTCAAGGTGTTTCAGGAGAGTTGGAAACGAAGTTTATTCATCCTCTTCTATTCTTTCAGCACAATCACTTTTCTTTTAGTCTGGAGTTTGGGAAATATTTCAATTACTTTCCCGATTTTCTTTGTCTCATTTATTAATTGCTTTGTTACTTAAGGCAATTATTTCACCTTTTAGCTTCAGTTCTTCTTTGCAATTTGCACTGAAAGAAACCAAACCTTTCTTTGAAATTCAGCTGCAGGCTGATGATCCTGCAGAGAGACTAATGATTCTGCAGCCTTTTATCTATTGAAAGGTTTGTTATTTAGCTGTAAGACGAAGCTGCCCCTTCTTTGACCTTCATCAATCCACTTCTTCACGTTTTCTCTAACATTGATCCTAATGTTCAGTTTTGTGTCTTGAAGAAGATTTGATGCTCTGTTCTCTATCCTCTCCTTTTTTCACCTTCCATCTGTTTTCCCTCAGTTCTCCTGCCAGGACCTTCCTCTCCTATATCACCCCCCCTCCCCATGTGGTGTTATTATATATTTACAGTTTTCAGTTGCAGACTGTAGATAAAAAGGTTACCAGCATAGTTATTTTATCAAATGTATTTTAGTTTTTTTTCTCTTTCCAAAAACTCAGCCAACGTTGAAGCTGCTATAATCTCAAACATTCCTTATTTTTGCTTTAAATGCCTTTTTTAATAGCATCTTCCCTTTTTGCAGCTTATGCTTCCCTGTTGGCCCATTTCTGTCGCTATCTTTCCCTCCATCTCACCACTTTTGCCTTTTCCAATCTCCGTCTCTCCCTGAGTCTCTAACCGCTTGGTTTTTTCACCCCTTTTCTTTCTCTTTAGCTTTTCTCCTTTTGGGGGGAGGGGGTATAAATAGGACACATAATAAAGTACTAATTAATCTCTGGTGACAAAATCAAAGAAAACACATCTGCAATTCTGAGAGGAACGCTGAAGGAGAAAAGGGCAGAAAGTGGAAAAGATGAGGAAGAAGGAAAATAAAATGCAGATAGGAGCTAAATTAGATAAAATCGGGTTTAATAAGAAAAAGACCGTCCAAAAAATCGGGACAAAAACTTTTCAAGGCTTATGGTTTTATTTGGGAGTTTGAAAATGAAATTTGAACAAAGTTAGAAAATCACCATCATCTCTTTGGCGATCCCCACAGATAACCTCTAAGTGCTGCTGTTTTATTCAGGCTTCTGCATCTCAACACATGTATTAATATTCGGGGGTCATGGCTAAACTCCCTGACATAAAAACACATTATAATGTATACATTACACACAAATGCATTGTTTACGGAATTTTCAATTAATCAATTAATCTGAAAATAAATACTTTTACTAACTTAACCTTTTTTAATACTATTTTTATATTCATTTATTAACCAATTAATCGTTGACTGGAGTATAGAGACTCTAAAATGTATTTAGCTGACTACTAACTCAGTTGGGCAACCAACTCAGAGCAGTAGTTATACAACAATTTAAGAAAAATGATAAAAATTTAGCAAAGAAGATAAAATTATAAATGATTATTAATGTTTAATCGATCAAAATTATTGTTAGTTGCAGCCCTAATATATGAAACGATTTCTTTTTTAATAAAAAACAAACAAAAAAACTCTATGATCAACATTTAATTTCCCTTTTAGATTTTTAAAGTATTTTTGAATTGAATATATGACGGCTACTCAGTGGTGCGGTGGGTAGCACTGCAGTCGCCTTGCAGCAAGAAGGTTCCGGGTTTGATTCTCGGCTCTGCGTGGTGTTTGCAGGTCTCCCCTGCGCATGCGTGGGTTCTCTCTGGGTACTCCGGCTTCCTCCCACAGTCCAACAACATGATTGTTAAGTTTAACTGGCTTCTCTAAATTCTTCTTAGGTGAGTGAGTGTGTGTGAATGGTTGTTTGTCTCTATGTTGCCCTGCGATGGACTGGCCACCTGTCCAGGGTGGACACTGCCTCTCGCTCGTAGACAAAGATAGGCAGCAGTACCGCTCGTGACCCCAACTGGGATTAAGCGTGACAGAAAATGGATGAATATATGAGCTATCCGGTCAGCTTAGCTGGTAAGATAACCGACTCCCATGAAGGGGTTTGTACCTCAGACATGACCCAGTTAAACAAGGTCTGCGTCAAGTGTTGAGCCACCAGGACACTATGATGACAAGTGGATTACTGGAACTAGAGGATAATGGACACAGGAACATATTGACATGCTAGTACTGCAGTAACCATGACCAACGTGTTTCTACTATGGAAGCTTCCCTCCCCATATTCCGAATTAAGAGCTAAACACCTAGAAGGTCAGTGTTCCAACATTTACAGATCCAGCAAATACAAGCTGTGTCAATCAAGACAGTAGGCCAGATGAGGGCCACCTTCAGCGCCATTTTGGGGGTGGCTTGTCTGCTGATCGTGTCCTGGCTCCTACGTGGGGTGCAGTTTTAAGTCCTGTAAGCCTGGCTCCTGGTAGAGACCAGTTTAAAGTTCTACAGATTTCCTGGTTCCATGTCTTGTCTCTGTCCCTCAACAACTGAACCTGCCTGTCTGTATCTGTGCGTATCTGTCTGAGCTCGCTGCTGGACTCATGGAACTCTGAACCTGTGTTCACACTTTATGGATTCCTGGAACCCTGGATCTGTTTGTTCCTGTTCACATAGAAACCCCTTGGCCAGGCTACGGACTCCTGGATCTCAGAATGGTCCTGTTTTGAACTGTTTCCCTGACCTGGATCAGTCTCCTGCCTGCTCACTGGGGTTGCTGCCTTTTGTACACTCTCGGCAGCTCTGGACTGAACTGTTAAACCAGGTAACTTACTCTCAACGATAATCATCTCCTGTAGGATGATTGTGGTCACTTCCCTGTGTTTATCCCTCCAGAGTGTCCATGGTTGGGCGTTGCCCTGCCTCCCCACTGCAGCCGGTTGCAGGTTCGCAGATCTACAGCAGCCCATTTCTGTTTTGTTTCTGTCATTTATGCCATTAAATGTTTTGAAACTTCCCACTCTCTGACTTGCCTTAAATACTGGGCCCATCTGCCCCGTTTCATGACAAAAGTAGGTAAGTCTTTCAGAAAACAACATCTTTTAGAGTCTGTGTAAAGAATGGGGTGTTAAAAATGTATCCAACCTATTTAACCCAAAATGGAGTATTTATAACTATACTAATGTAATTCTGCTCAAGTGTTGGAGTTAATAATCATTGTAAAATTTGACAGCAATGCAATGTAACTTTTCAATTCAGTTTATTTATGTAGTGCCAATTCACAACACGTGTCATCTAAAGGCACTTTACACAGACAGCTTTTACTATATATGGTGTTGATAACCTGCCAGTCTCTGACATGTCTTCTTGATTTTGACACCAATATGAGTAAAATTAACTCTGAAAATTTGACTCTACCTATAGAGTAAATTTTACACTTATTTGAAACAGTTATAATCAAATTTTTTGGTGTTAAAGTAACCCTTTTTTTGTTGTTTTTTTACTGTGGCTAACATTTTCATTTGATTAAAAAATTAGGCGACAATTATTTTAATACTTGATTCACCACCATTTATTATTTCAGCTCTAAAAAAATCAACTTTCTGTATTACAATGCACTTTGAATCAAGTAGGACTTGGACTCAAATTGAAATTCCAGCAATCCAATCAACGTAATTAAGCCATTAAGCCTTTGGCACACTTTAGCTGCTAAAACAGGGAAGTCCTACAGAGGAAACTCCAGAAACCCTCTCATATCCTATACGCTCTTATCAATCCAGTCTCTAACAATCAACTGGTAAGAGTAATTGTCATACTGGATGTTCCCCTCAATCAATGATGTAGGACTTCAACCAGAGGTGACATTGTATTGACACTGGTGAGCATGGTGCCCAGTAAGTGATCTGCTAAAAATGCCTGCATGAGATGAAAAAGGTGTAAAATATGACAATCTAGGAAAACGTAAAGGGGGTTAAATATGCTGGGCCATTTAAAAGTATGTGACATAACCAGCAAAACAAAGAAAAGCTTCTCAGGGTCTCTGAGGAAAGCAGAGCGAAATAAACATCCCAAAAAGTGTCCTCTAAAGAGGCAATAAGTCATCTCATTTTTATTTTTTTTTCCTCAGGTAGCCTTGGGAACAATCTCACAGAAAAGTTGGATGTACAACAAATAAACATTGCTATTAGATTAAGGCTTTGCAACCTGTGGCTCCGTGAGCCACAGGTGATTCTTCAGACCTTCAACAGCAGATTATAATGACCTTTGGCCAAAATAACAAAAATGCTTTTAGTGTTTCTTTCTGGCTATAGCTGGTACATAACAAACAAGCCAGCAGGTTTGATCAAACGCTGTTGCCTGGAATTTTGTGCAAATAATAACCCTAAGGCTCGGCTCTCGCCAACGTATTTCTGCGCAGCTTGCAGTTAGTTCCAAAAGGTCACAGTTACACTGATGATTGTAGGTGAATATTAAGCATTAGGAATCCTTAAAAAAGATAAACTCAAATTCCCACAATAATAGGTACTGTTCTCCAGCAGCTTTGAGAGGGACCCTGCTGCAGGAACAAACAACACTCTGGGACGTTCAGTATTTTATTATTATTTTTTTGATGGAAAAGTTTTTGCTGTTATTTTAATATGAGCTTTTTTTCTTGGCAAAGCTTAGTTAGAGTGGCTCAGGTTATCCTGACCTACCTCTATAGTTAGCCTGCTATGGGCTTAGACTGCTGGAGGACATAGCGACCCCTTTTCATAATTTTTCCCTCATTCTATCTTTCTCCTATTCTTCATAATTTGCTTAGTCTCAACTTCTAACGTTCTGCTCTCTCTGCTTTTTCTCATAGTAGCTTCATCTGGTCTGTTCCGTGCTTGGCTTAATCGACTCCATCCCTGGAGAAATATCATCTGTGCTTCTGCCAAAGCTTTGTTCATTTGTTTTAAAGGAATAGTACACCCAAAACATGATTAGCCTTCATTTTCTACTCACCCCCCATGCTGAACAACACTCTGGAGTACTTTTTGATATGTCAAATGCATCTATGGAGATCTGGGGAGGCTTCTTGCTCAATCTGCTGACATTCAAATAATGGAGGTCTATGTAGGCCCGAGACAGAAAGGTCCATAAAAGTCCACCAAAAATTTATGTCAATATTCCACCATACTGCTCGTCCAATGTATTCCAAAGTGTCCTGAGTGGGTAAGTCCATAATTTCTCGAAACGAAGTCATTTAAAAATGTTTTTAGAGCATATAAACAGTAGTGTATAATAGGATTTCCTAAAGCGGCGTTCACGGCCTTTACGGAGTGACGGAGCCAGATGAAAGTCGCATTCAAGCGTCTGCCTCTGCCAATAATGCAAAGTAGAAGAAGAAATGTGCTGTTTACCTGTGCAAAAGAAAAAGAAACGAAAAGAAAATGTGCCTAGGACTTCAGTGTTGGAGGAAGAGCATGAGTTCTTTGCCGAGGAGCTGGAATACAGCCACTTTCATTCTGGTTTTGTCTGTCAAGGCGCTCTTCCTCGGGACACGTGAACTCTAGGTGCCGCTTTCAGGGAAATCCTATATGACTCACTGTTTAAGTGCTCTAAAAACATTGGAGCTAGCAATGGCGGAGGAATATTGACATGGCGTTTTGTGGACTTTTTATGGGACCTTTCTGCCTGGGCGCTGAAAACGGCACTTCCAGGCTATTTGGAATGCCGCAGACTGTAGAAGCTCTCCCAGATCTCCAGATGCATTTGAGATATCAAAAAGTACTCCAGAGTGCACCAGCATGGGGGGTGAGTAGAAAATGAAGGCTAATGTTTTGGGTGTACTATTATTAAGAGTATTGAAGCTTAGCCTGCTTTTCAGTGTCTTTAGTCCTGTTTCTCACCTAGACATGCGGGCTATGGCTATACTGTGACTAAGTGGATGTTTTTCTTTTATCCTTTGACATGAAAACTGGCACAGAGCTCATCTGATTAACTGTTTCTTTCCCAGGCAGAGCCACCTATGGAGCTAGTTTACAATTTTCTTTTCTAACATGACAGTTTATAGATCAGAGCTTCTATGTTCCTTTTCTATGTCTGCTTCTGTCTCCTTGAACCCCAGTCTTCCTGGCAGGTGGCCACTCACACTGAGTCTTGGTCTTTGAACCTTTAGTCTGACTGGACGATCTGCTTGATCTATAACGTGATCTGACATGTTGTGAAGCTTTAGAAATAAATGGAATTGAATTAATGTTTTTTGTTTCTTATTTTCCTAGCAGCTCTTTCCCCATCAAACGTCACTAATGATCCATTATTCCAAACTACTTTTATAGTCACTGAAACACCCAGACCCTGTTGTTTCCTCTGCCTGATGGGTGACCCACTAAAATCAGTCTGAGCATTCAGCTGTCGGAGGTAACAGGATGCTCTGGTTCCCAGTGAGAGACGGGGAGGCTTTGATGCGATGGAAATGTGACAGAGAAACCTCCGCAGTATTATTAAGAGCAGGAAGATGTGACAGTGATTCATCCTCCGCACTGCGCCGCGACAGGAGCAACTTTAACTCCCGTTTCCACGGGGTTGCCCCCAGCATACAGCCTCCTGACAGCCCGATAGGCGGCGTTTTGTCCCCATTGCCGCCCTCTCCAGCGCGTCTCTGGGCTTCACATCAAAGTAAGGCATCTCCAAACTCATAAATAAATCAGCTGGAGTCTCTCTCTCCAAACAAAAAGCACAGAGAGGGGCGACGGGAGGAGGACTGATTCAAGCTTCATTTGAAGGAATCTCACAGAGCCTTAAAAAAACACAGAGTCAGGATGAACTTTGCTGAACAAGAACCACAGAAAGCATCAAATTCAATCCACAACAGGTGTATCTCGGAGCCAGCAGCTCCTCCATCATTAAAACAACTATCACCCTTAGAAATGTGGGTTAAAAAACAGAAAATCAACACAAAGTTACCCTGAAAACCTGCGAGAAAATAACCCAAACAGAGCAAAGCATCATTTTCACCCAAATATAAGACACCAAGCAGAGTCTGACTAACTCAGAGGATCTGGCAAGTTTGGCTTCAGATGAAACACACATGATGATGATGATGAGGAGGAGGAGGAGGCGGAGGAGGAGATGCGTCCCTTTATTGTTTTCCTCACCTTTTTGAAGAAGTCTCCTCTTTAAAATCGCCTGAAGAAAAAGCATCTTCACCTTCAGTGCAGCTCGGTGGGAAAGCTCTCCTCCGTGAAGAGCAGAGGAAGAACTTCTGCCTCCTCTCCTCATCTGATCCCCCCTCCCTGCTGACTTTAGCTGAACCTCCTCCTCTTATTCCTACTCTTCCTCCTCCTATCATGTCATGTAATGCTTCACTCTCACTCTAAGCCAATATCCAGTCTGACTCTGTCGGACATGCAAAAGTTTTCAACACTCTTTAATTACAACATCGTCGCTAAGTGTTTTCCTTAAGCTTTTCTCCTACAATCTGAATTATACCATCACTCTAAATTATGCAAAAATAAATACATAATATTTCTCCTCTCTACCAGATTTTGCTTCTTTTATCCACAGGTTGTTTGGCAGTGGCGTCTACAGGGGGGCCAGATGGGGCCATCTTGGGGTGGCAACCCAAAACTAAAAGCCATAATTTCAGGGTTCGAATCAACTATTGTGGTAAACCTGCCTGTAGAAATAATAAAGTCCGGTCAGCAAGGATAATCAATGGATCATAATTTATACCTAAAAAGAAGACTAATAATTTTCAGTCCATTTTTGCACAAATATAGTAACACCTGACATCTTCCAGCAGTGACATCATAATTAGAATTCAAACTTCTGAAAGTATTTTAAATATGAAATGATTCCATCCTGTTCAATAAATAATCAGTGTTTTTAATTCAGAGTAATTTTCATGTGAATGTGCTTTACTGGAGGCATCCATGTTTGTGTCAAGAACACTACTGCCACCTACTGGTTAGTGACGTTCACTGGTGCGCGTATCGTCTGTTGATCAAGTCCCAGTGCTGTATCTGGTGTTTTGTCACAACGGCGCTATTATCAAAGTCATCTTGAAAACATTCTTCTTCCAAATGTTGGCTACATATTACGGGTTTTCTCTGGCCAGAAGTTGATGGCAAATCCTCCCTCTTCAAGTTGGCGATCCAACGACCAACCTGTCCGTGGAAGGATCAGGAATCAAGAAAGGTGAAATTACTAATTTTTTTTCACTTTTACCGAATTGTATTCCAGCATCCAGCTGCCATGCACGTGGGCATTGTCAGTTTCACTATATAGCTCTAAGTAAATTTCAATGGTGAAGTCCTCTGGAAATCTTCAATAATTGTTGTTGATTGCAGATGTGTCTAAGTAGCTCCCACATTGATGTAGCTTGTAAAGTGGTGAGAATGGCGCTTAGGCTTACCGCACCGTGGCGTCACTGCTGGAAGATTGCAGGAGGGAGCGTTACTATATTTAGGCAAAAATGGCCACTCCCAAACTCAATGATCGCGTGATCGAAAATTATTGTTTTTTTAATTGATTAATGCTAAATTCATTAAATCCCAGCAAAAGTATTATTTTTAGGTATGCCATAATGATCTCACTGATTTATTTTTTGCTTGACCGGACATTTCCTTTAAAGATAAGGGTTTTTTATATTTACTTTTATTTGAGTGGTTATTTTCGGTACTGGTAACTTTACTCACATCTGAGTAAATCGCTAATGTAATTAGTTGTGGGATGGAATAAACATTTTTTAATTGGAGGGTCACTAATTAATTAATTGCATTTTAATCCCTTCCCCCACCCAAACACACATCATCATCATCACCATCATCATCATCATAATCATCCTCCAGATACAGTTGTTGAACATTAAAGTTCACAGTCACTGAATTTCCTCCTCTATCAACTCAAAGTATGAAAGAGCTCAGTTAGATAAAATAATCAACATTTTGAGGAGAATTGATCCCTTTTCACTCAATCAGGTTAAAATAATTCTCTCTCTAATAATCAAAGATCATTTTATTTTTCCTGACTCATTTCTTTCCTTCATTAAACCATCTGTCTGTCCTTCCTCCTGCCTCTTCATCGCTCAGCCATCCCTCACCTTCCTTTCTCTCTAATGAGCCAAAGTTTCTGTTTCTGCTCCAGATCTGTCATAAATCTCCCCTGACATAATCAAACATTCATCACAAACACAGCAGGCTGTGGCTCCACTCTGCTGTCTGGGGATAGTAAAGAAAAATGCTTCCATGTCTTTCCCTAACTTTTGAATGTTCCTAATTAATGGAGCTATAGGTGGGACGATCTTATCCCCTCAGTAATCCATTAAAAAAAGAGAAGAAAAAGGCTTCCTCTGCTTTTTAACAAACAGAGGAGTCTTGTGAAGGAAGTGGAGACCTGAGGCTTCACTCCAACTCAGCTGCAGTCAAAACCACTTAATAAAATCTAACAAACAATTCAAGACACAAAATCCACTAAAACACCTCCGCAATCTCTAAATATGATCATTCTCATTCTAATTTCATTTCATCATCGGGCTGAACGGTGGACCACTGTGTGTAGCGCTGATTTACCGTCAGGATCTTTGCACCTTCAGGCTGGGTTTTCCTCCTGCTCTCATCAGATCCACCTGTTCTGGCTGCTATTTAAGCCTCCCAATCCCTGCCTCTGGTGCCAGATTATTCTTGCTTCTAGCAAGACTAACTCCAGTGTTTAATTCTATCTGTTTGTGACCAGTTTTTGTCCACGGACTTCTGAGTTTTGGCCGCTCCTGTTCTGCTCTGTTTTTCCTGTCCTGTGCTTCCAGGCTGTTACCTGGATTCCGCCTGTTGTCGACCTTAACCTGTCTTCTGACCACAGCTTGGATTAACCCTCCTGTTGTTAGAGTTATGATTATAAAATTATGCTACATTTGTGTGCTGTGATTCAATCAGGAGGGTCGTAGACTTTTGTGACCTGCATCCTGCTTTCCTGTGATTCAATCATTAGGTCATGAGGCAAAGTCACACGGTTGCATCCTGCTGTGATCAACAATCAAGAGGAGCATTTTGTCCTATCCACCAATTGCTCCTTGTCAGAGAACACTTTGTTGCAGCAACCCACCCCATGTGTATGATCTTGCTAATAAAGAAGTTTCTGCTGATGGGACCCAGGAGAAGAGAGAGGGGGCAGATTGATGCGATTGTCACTCTTGCAGAGGTTTCAAAACCCTGTGGACTCGTGGTTTCAGCTTTTACTCATGGATCCTACTAATTTGAACGTAACACCTGTAACGATCGTGTTCCCCTGTGTGCTCTGGCGCACTACAAAACGCTCCTCTTCTCTTCTGGATCTCTGGTACCTGTAACTCTGCAACAAACAACGCAGTGCCGTTCCTCTCGGCTTCACTCCTTCTTCTGGGCTCCACTGCAGCTGCCTAAGCAGCCGCTCTACCCTGTTGTTTGATAAACGCTTTGAACTTCCCCACTTCGCCTCAAATTCTGGGTCCTACGCTCTGAGATCATTATATTGTAAGCCTCTCCACCAGGGGGGGTTACTTTTAGGGCAATGGCTAGCATAATAATGCTATAATAGTATGTTTTTATTTCAAAGGCGCCTTTCTAGACAGCGGCTGACATGCTCTGCACACCATGGTGGTGAGACAGGCAGAATGGACAGACAGGTATAAAGCCGATGTGGATCTTAGAGCATGGGAGATGGTGGGAACATGCAGGAGGCCTGACAGATATGGGGGGGCAAGGTGGTGAAGGGCCTTGAATGTCACCATAAGAATTTTATTTTGATTCTGAAACTGCCCAGGGAGCCAGAGGAGCTGTCGGAGAACTGGGGTGATATGTGGTGGATATAGAGAGGAAGTTATTGTTATATTGCAGACAGCAGCAAGGTTACTGGAACCAGCTTAAGTTTATGCGAGTGATTTTTGAGGAAAGCCAAAGAGGAAAGAAAGTTACAATAGTCCAGTCAGGATGTACTTCAAAGTAGGTAGACCTGGTAATGTTTTCTGATGTGCTGGGGTTTGAAAAGAGGATAGGGTGCTATGGTCCCCAGTACTCGCTGAGGGGCGATGATGCCGATGCGGTTTGGAAGACTACTATAGCTGTAAATTCTAAGACGCCCTCAAAGTTGTCCCAAATAATGCAGTTCCTCGTATGGAAAGTTACAAACTTAGCTCCCATGTTTAGCCATGAGCTGAATTGCAGTGGTTTTGAAATGAAATGACTGGAAGACTCTGCCCTATATCGTTTTTTACATAGCTGCTGTTTATTGTGCACTTTTTGTGTTTTTCTTGTTTAGCGGGCAACTTTTCGACCCCTAGCATTCCTTTGTTTCTGTAAAAGTGCCTGGTGCAATGTAAGCTTACTTTTTTCTGGTTATTGCACTTACTTCGGGTGTATGTAATATCCAGCAGCGAATTCTGCTTCCAGAGTAGTGAGATTTTGGTAACCCCGGGCCTCCTGCTCTCTTACCTTTGTCTGCTGTCATGATCATGCAGCTATTATTTCATCCTTAAATGAAAATGGAGAAATGGCGCGGTGACCGCGGCTTTGGTTCAGCGTGAAAAGCAGTTTAATTGGGGTTGTTTATTTTCTGGCCTTTTAAAAGCTTTGGAGAAAATCTTCATTCCTTTATGGCCAGCATGAAAAGTCAGCTGAGTACAAAACATATCGAGAGGAAACAACAAGAAGAGAGTGATAAAAACCCTGGAAAAAAAAATAATGGATGTCTATTCTATTAACATTTATCTACCCGTGGCAATGGTCTGTTTGAGTGAGGTGTCTTCTTTAGCCCAGGCCTCTTGCCTGTCTTTCGCTTTTGAAGGCCCCAAATTTCCTACTTCTGCCCCTCTGTTTCGGCGCTGGAGGCTTCTGAAGTGTTCTCCCTGTGATTTACCTCCTCAATTTAGTTGGCGGTATCGTTTAATTTAATGTTAAAAACAGATTTGCCAAGGCTTACCAGTCCAAGAAATACAAAATGTAATCTATTTTACCAAGTGCATGTATTTAGGGGGCTACTAATTGACGCTGGAAATAATTCGGTAATTGGTTTGTCAATAAAATTAGGTGTTACCAAAATATTTCAGCCTTATTCAAAAATGGCCAAAATGATTCAACTGAGACTGGAGAGCCACTAAAAAATATGTATATTCACCATGTTAACTTAATAATTGTTTTATTTATCACATTATTATTATTATTTTTATTATGACCCAGGTTCAGACCTGTCTAAGCATCAAGTCTGTTTTCATTATACTTCCAGTTTGCAGCTGTTTTTGTTCTGATTCAAATTCAATCATTTCTCAGAGCTAAAACCTATCAGATGGTGAGAAAAGGGAAACAGAGGAGCTCAGAGAGAGCAGAGTTGCTCTCAACATCCATCAGAAAGCTGGGAAACTAGATCAGCGACAAGGACAAATCTATTCACGTCCTTCACTAAATCAGCCAACTTTAACATTCTGCTCATTTAAACCCAGTTTCTACCTCTGCCTTTTCCTTTATGTTGACATACCCGATAAAACCAGCAGGTGGAGCTGCAGCCCTCACATGTCCTCCCATTCAGCTCTGATGCTTTCAGGGAAGATCCTGTTCAGTCTCTGGGCTCCATTGAAAGTTTTTTTTTATTTAAGACAAACTTTGATTTAACCTAAAATCACCTTTTCATACCAAATGAAGGCAGAATTAAAGTTTTAATCTCAAACATTGAGAAAAACAACAAAATAAGCTGCTAGAAAGGGGAAAATTTTACATTTCTTTTGCTTTATTAAAATTTTCCTGAAGTTGCTAATTAAAACACAATGTAGGGTTTACCTGGGAACTAAAAACTAAAAGGTTTACAGTCTATTTGTAAGAGATAGAAATCTGAAAAGTGCGGTGTTAATCTAAATTTGTCCTCATATAGAATTTTTTTTATTTTTATTTATCTTTTTGCTTCTGTAACACCACAATTTCCCCATTGTGGGACAATAAAGGTATTTTCTATTCTATTCTATTCTAACACATTCTATCACGTCTACCGTATCGCTGTCATGTTAGGGAATTGTTCCCTTCACCTTCACCTTCCCTTCATTTTGTTCTCAGTTTTTTGTTTTGTTTCATCGTTGTTGCAGAAACAAACAAGTTTTATAAATGGAAATAAAAGAAGGCAAATCAGAAATAATAATTTTAGTTAAAAGATTCTGAAACTTGTTTTCTCAGATTTTGTTTTTCTTTATTAAATTTTATTTTTTAAAAGACATTCTTTCAGGTGCAATGTTTTCAAACTCTATTCTTTCAATATTTCATTTTAAAGATTTAATATTTTCCTTTGTTTTTTTTAACAACCCCTTCCTTAGATTAAGTTTCATAAATGTAATTATTTGGCTAATTGTGTTTTATCTCTATAAGACAGTTTAGAAATATTGCAATTTGGAAAATAAATTGGAATAAAATCTGTTAGAAAGGAGTCATCTACACTTTATTATACCAGAGTTTGGTATAAGATAACAAAATGTACACTCATTTTTACTATTACTAGTATTACTAAGTATCAGTACTTCACTACTCTGTCACAAATGAAAAAAAAAATGCTTTTTTGGGCCAAAAATGAACATGTTGAGGTGAGTCTTCTTATTTCTACAAAAGCTTCCTAGTGTCAGTCTTGGTTCTGTTCAGTTTTCTTTAAGTTTTCAGTTTCATGTTGATCCATGTTTTTCTTTGAATTCTAGTTTTATTGGTTTAATTCCTATTTTGTGGTGTTTCCTGGATATATACACTCTTGTGTTGGTCTCCTTTTCCCTTGCTCCCTTCTAGAATCCTCTGTTCACACCTGCTCCCAATCAACTCATTAGTCCTGTCTTAGTTCAGGTTCCCATTTATACTTTTCCTGTGCAGTTCCTCAATACTGGTTCCTCGTCTTTTCCTGACTCCCCATGTGAGTTTTTCCCATGCAGTTGTCTGGTTTTTCGTACCATGTATTTTGTACTTTGGTTTTTGGATTTTTGCCTAAAATATTCAATTAAATCCTCAAGAACACTCCTCGCCTCTGCATTTGGGTCCTCAAAACCACAATCCAACCCTGACATAGAGTTTTAATGCTGCTGAGTTAATTGAGCTCATTTCAAAGTCAGGTGAACATTCGGTGAACCGCTGGTCTTGTCTTGGATATACTTTGCTTTCTATCACAATCTATGCTGCCAAAGGTTTGAGTTCACTCCATTAGATCACCAGATTTTCATGGCTGCTGGTAGAGAAACATGTCCCAGAGTCAAGCCATCAACCTTCTAGAAAACCTGAGAGGAGGTTTGAATTTGGGTTTTCTTATCTAACTAAGACCTCCAACCTCAAACATATCTACAAGCAGAAGGTCTGGTACCTGTTCAGAACAAAGCAGTGCTCCTTCTGTATGTCACTGTCATCCCACAGGGTAGTTATTTGTTATTCCCTGCTGCAGATTTTAAACCCGATTACCTTATTCTGATTTTTTTTTTTACATTCAATGAAGATAAAAAAACAGCCACGATCTAAGGGACTGATTGGCTGTTCAATTCAAATTCATGCATTCAGAAAAAAAAAAAGATTTGCGCTAGTTAATGTTAAAAATCGGGAGAGTTGGCAGTTATGCTTGTGAGCCCCTTTGCTTTTTTGAGCGTTGATCTCTTCAGTTTTGTTTTGCCTTGAACCCGGAAATTGTGACACAGAGATGAAACTGTTTCTTGGCTCCATCATGGAGCTGCTAGGATCTAAATCTCCTAAGCTCCATCCGAAATGACGTTAACCTGATTTCCTATTGGCGCAGAATCCTTTCCTGGCCATGTTGACATAGCCAAGAAACATTTATATATTTTGGACTCATCAAAACGTATAAAGCTACTAAATTATATACTATATGATTATATTATTCTGTGTCACACTAGATGGAAGATTTTGTTTTAAATAATTGTTTTGATGAAAACGATTATATGCTACCGTATATGTTTTTGTCTTTTCTATTAACTCTTAGAGTAGAAGTCCAGTCAGCACGGTGTAATCAAATTTATCATTATGTTTGCGGTGATTGAATGAATTTAGTGTTAATCAGTAAAAAAATAAAAACAATAATTTTCAGCGCAATCACTGAGTCTGGGAGCAGCCATTTTTGCCCAAATATAGTAAATATATAAATATAGTAACTCCTCCCTCCTGCCATCTTCCGGCAGTGGCGTCTCAGTTTGGTAAGCCTAGCGCCATTCTCCGCTTTACAAGCTAAATCAATGGGAACTACCTAGACACATCTGCAATCAACAACAATTATTGAAGATTTCCAGAGGACTTCACCGTGAAATTCACCAGAGCTATATAGTGGAAACTGACAATGCCGTGCATGGCGGCTGGATGTTGGAATACATCTGGTTGGGGTGACCAAACGTCCATATTTCCGGGACATATCCGTGACATTTTCCGTCCTGGGTTTTTAGAAAGTGAGGAAATGTCCTGATTTCACTGCGCCGCGGCGGCCGTGTGACGTAATCTGAGCAGCGTCAGTCGCGGGCAGCCCTGTTCTTAATCAGAGGCTCTGTTCGAAAACTGGGGCGCATCCTCCAAGGGCGCGCGGTCTACCTAGACTTCAGATCCTTCCAAGTCCTGAAAATAAGGGAGTTTTCGGAAGAGTTTTGTCTGTAAATTCGAACAGGTCCACCCTTCAGCAGGTTTTACCCGGCGTATGCTCTGTTAGCAGCAACGTGAAAGTTGACACACAAAGCAGGAAAAGGAGAATGAATACCGAGGTTTTCCGACTGTTTGTTTATTTATTTATTTAAAAAAAAGTTAAAGTGAACAAAGACTACACTCACAAGAATCCAGAGTGGAATAAAGGTTCCAACCACCGGGAGCAGGAACAAATAAAAATCAAATGTAATGATAGAAACGTAGTCAGTTAAATAACCTGCTGCTGTCATTCTGCACATCTCTGATGTTGCTGCTTTTTCCAAATATCCATTACTGTAAAAATGTCCATAGCTGCATATTGGTTATTTATTCTCCAGTTTTATATTGTTAAAACACTTTACAGAATTTTATTTTTTATATTTTAACTCTTCCCTATTATGTTATTCTTATACATTTTTCTAAGGTCCTCATTTGTGTGACCATTTTCAATAATCTTTCTGCTGCTGTAAATTTGCCCATTGTGGGACAATAAAGGGATTTTCTATTCTATTCTATTAAAGGGTTAGAAATACATAAGTAAATCTAAACAATGTATGTATAAAAATATATCTGCAAAATCTCTAATATTTAACAAAAAAAAATACTTAGTTAAGCATATTTGTGCAAAACAACAATAAAAAAGGTAAACTCTATCAGATTTGCATATTTTACTCTGCAGATTTTAACTTAGAATCTGTCCCTTAAATTACCGGCCAAACTCATTTTACACGTAGCAAGATAAAAACCTTTAAGATAAACCAAACATTACGCCACATATCTGACTCAGATAACCATTAAAACAGCTATTTTCATTCATACAGACGGAACTATTCACAGAGTTGTATTATATTAAACTGAACTTCAATTTTCACCACTGTTCCTACGCGCCAAATACGGCATTTCCTCTCGATCCGGGAGCAAATCCACGATGATGAGACATTTGATCCCCCCCACCCTTACCCCAGCTCCAAAGGTGTCCTGGTTTTCCCAAATGAAAATATGGTAACCCTACATCTGGTAAAAAGTAAAAGGCAAAAAAAAGACACACTTTCCTGATTCCTGATCCTTCACGGACGGGTTGGTCGTTGGATCGCCAACTTGAAGAGGGAGGGATTTGCCATCGCAACTTCTGGCCAGAAGAAAAACCCCGTGAATATGTAGCCAACATTTGGAAGAAGAATTTTCAGATGATGAGCTTGGATAATAAGCCCGGCATTGTGACAAACACAAGATACAGCACTGGGACTTGATCAACAACCGATGCCGCACCACTGACTGTCACAAACCGGTAGGTGGCATTAGTGTTCTTTGGACAGACATGGATGCCTCCAAAGTTAAGTAGATTCACATGAAAATTACTTTTAATAAAAAAAAAAAAAAAACTTAGCATTTATTGAAAAGTATTTATTAATTTTATACTTAAAAGTACTTTCAGAAGTTTGTATTCTGAACATGACTGAACTTTTACATCCATTTTTCTTATCAAGCTACGGTTAATAAACCTCCATTCGGGGTTGCAAGGGGTGGTCTACCCTGGACAGGTCGCTTAGTCCATCACAGAGGCAACATAAGAGACCAAAACGGAAAAATCAATTACACTCTTACACCTAAGGAGGAATTTAGATAATCTAATTCATCTAACAGTCATGTTTTTGGACTGTGGGAGGAAGCTGGAGTACCTGGAGAGAACCCATGCAAGCACAGGAGAGCTATGCAAACTAAATGCAGAAGTCCCCAGACCGGGGAATTGAACCCAGAACCTTCTTGCTGCATGGCAGCAGAGCTAACCCCTGCTCCACTTAGCAGCCTGCCAGTCTTTTCCCTTAATAAAATATGTTGCAGTTGCAATGTGAAAAATATGGAGAAATCTACAGTATAGCAGGTACTTTCTGTCCTCATGTGTCCGTCTGTCAGCGATGGAAACAGCTCCATCATCTTCCTCCTTCTCAGGCCCTTTTCTCCACGTCTGTTTAAAGCTCTACATGTAAGCTTACTTCTCACGTAGTACTGATTGATTCTGATTAAAGTGTTTTGATGTTTAGATTCAGAGAGTGATCCTATAAGGAAAGCTGCTCTATCAGCTCCAGCTCTATGAATGACCAACATGTCAAGTAGTTGAACTCCATGCGGACATTAAAGAATAAACCAAAAAAAGGTTGCTTGCTTTTTAATTTCCTGTTACCAAGGTTGCAGTGCTTTGCTTTTCTATAAGCAGCACAGAGAACTCCCGCCTGCATGTAAACGACCTGTTATGACGTCCAGAGAAAATAAAACATTAGTGAATCTTTACAGAACGGCGTCACAATCAACACCTCAGCTGGAGCTGAGAAATGCAGCCTGCCAACTCTGATCACTCACAACTTTTTCATCTTCAGTGATTCTGCAGCCCAGGATACATAATTGCATTTTGAAAGAAGCTGCCTCCAGAATTGGGATGTCTTCTAATCACGGCTGGATCTCTGCCTACGGGATGAGCTGCAGGCTCTGCTCGGCGGTAAGACTCTAATCTTTGTGAGCGATGAGAAAGGATTAGAGAGCAGTTCATAGTCTCAGCAGCAGCATGTTGGGTCACAGATTTGTTTTTCTCAGTAACTTTTTAACACTACTTTTGAATTGAAGAAGAATCAACTCTGGGCACTTTGGATCAGCGGGTCTAGAATCCCTGAGTTCCTGGTAAAGACGAGGAAACATTCAGCCTCTGGTCAATCTGGTCAATTGTTGCCCGCAGCTACAGCTCACACTGAACGGCGAAACCGAAGGGTTTAAAAGTTCACAGCTCACGGATGTTCAGCAGGACGCTCTGATGTTATCTGCTTACTCACGGTAAAATACGTCTATAAACCACGTGGGACTCAGCTCCGCAGGATGAGATGGCGCTATTCGGACTCATTCCTATCTGCCCAAGAAGTGTCGACGACCTATTTGGACAAGCAGCTAAGCAAACATATGGCTACTTCACCGGTCTGTCAATTTTACAGAAAGAACCTTCATTTCACTCGCACCTCCACCACGCTAAATAAAGTTAGGTCACCTGAAAGGAAGCAGTTGAAGAATCGCCTGTTTTGTCCACTTCGGAGGTACGCCCACTACCACCTTCGGCGGCCGCACTTTGAATTTCAAACATGTTTTGATTTTCTCTGACCTCCACGATTCCTGGCGATGGGGAAAGTGTATAGAGTGAGGCTCGATCGACCTTCGTTGGCACCCTGTACCCGGCCTTGCAATTGGGCTGAAAGTGGGCCAAGAAAATAGCAAAAATCGTCAAGCCCATATGCCCGGGCGCGTTAGTTAGAAAACTCTTTGTATTTAAGGCACACTATGCAGCATTTTTCCAGTTAATGAATGTACCCAAAACGTTTTGGATGATTAAATGAGTCATTTCAGGTTGAACAAAGGCTTTCTCCGGCCGCCCTGGTGGTCTGTGTGGAAATACCGCGACTCTACAAAATTGCAGGAGCCCTGCGACCACGCACCTACAGGCTCAGAAGTCTCGGGCGAGAGTCGCGTTCCCGGGTATTGTACGCGAGAAAGCACTACAGCTTACCCAGTTTTCAAAGACATTCTCAAGTGTTAAAACACGAGGCGGCTTATCTTTGTGCAGTTATGCTAATGCCTATTATCGTGATGAAAAACGCGCAAAATCGCTGCCTGCTACTTCGGCATTTTTGCTTTGCTTTGCGAAAACAGTTGGATTTTCACAACCGCTGGCTGGAAACAGCTTTTGTTTAAGCTCCAGCACCGCCGGTGCAAGATAATGTCTGTGGCCGGCGCCAAGGCAAGCTTCACCCTATCCTTTCTCTTGCTTGCACAGCCTATATTTACTTTGCTTGATCAGTAAGGAATAAAGTAGTTTTTAAATATATGTATTTTCAAGTGAAAAAAATTACCCTAAAACGTGTAACGAATTGCGTCAGTTCGGCTTCGTGATTATTATCCCGCCTTCATTATTTTTCTCCGGCCAGGGTCATTGTATCCCCAAGATAATACCAGTGCGCTGGCACACAGTAGGAATCCTCTTCATCAGCAGCCTGGTCGAGATTTCAGCCTCCCGCGCGGTTCACCACCGCAGCCGCGGTGTTTTCATCTAAATAATCCAAACTACCACTTCTGTCGGCAGATTTTCTGCATTTTAAGTTAATTTGGCGTCTGGCTGGCTTCGGCTTTGCAGGAGTGATCATAGCCTCTGATCGCGCTCAGCGCTGTGCCTCTCTCTGCCAGATCAAAAATGCTTAAGCGCCGGCGCAGCTGCTTCAAGCTGCTCAGGCCGGCGCTAAGCCTGCTGCTCAAAAGCAGCGCCGCCCTAAGCTTTTCATAAACGCGGCGGGCCTTTTGCAGCACAGCCGACAGGCTCAGCGTCAGTCCGTATTGACTTTTGCATGTAAACTACGCTGCGCTTCTGTCGGCGCCAGCTCGCGTCTGGCGGAATGAGACGCAGCAGCATTAGTCATTAGTTAGCGTTAAGCCTGTCTGCTAAGCTCGCGTACCAACTGCCGGGTTTTACAGATTACGAGGAAAGTCTCAGGAGTAATGAAGCTGGCAGGCTTATTGATGACAAAATTGCTGGCTTCAACCGCCTTCTGGGAGCCTCGCTGGAAAATCAACACCAGGGTGCACCCTGCTGTATACCTTTAAGGGGAGCTTTGAGGCTGACGGGAAGCGGCGCTCTGGGTCATATGAGGCCATTCAGGAAACGGATCGACCCTCTGAAAGAGGTCACAGAGGAGAGTTTATGAGTAAGGAAAGCAGCATTAGAGGTGGAGCATCGATATGCAGAAGGAGGTGAAGGGCGGACCTGGAGGATTATTGGATGGATCCCATACTGGCTTATCAGTATCCGCTATGTAGAGTTAATTTAATAAAGCAGCCACTTTAGCTTTCAGTTTGAGTTCTCTTAGGACTTTCAGAGTGATAGTGCCTCAGCAGGGCTGCTGGAAGTCATTTTGGAACACAATACAGAGTGCTGTAAAAAATATTCTGTTGCTTTTGGACAAAGCCCTGGCCTGCCCTCAGCCTAGCCGGCCTATTTAATATACAACTATTATTCAAAAATGAAGTAAATAGATTGAGATTCATTACTTTATTTCTTCATACACATTTCAGGTGCATCGCAGAAGAGGGTCTGTAACACAGTAAAAGTTATCAGTTCTCAGGGTGAATATATGCAAAGCTAATTAAACTTCCACCGGCTCCAACACTATAACAAATGTAAATTTGATCAGGCTGGTATGAACCTGAGTGTTTATGCCAAGCGTAAATCTATTAGCTGCAAAATCCTTTTACGCAAAACCACGAGGAAAATTATTATATGATTATTCTTTTGAAACATTACTGAACAGTTCTTTATTACACAAAGAATCCCAAAGATTCAAAATAGCCCTCTAAAATACTATGGTTACATTAAACTACACGGATAGACAGAGGCATAGCCAGAAATTTTTAATAGGGGTGGCCAGTCAAAAACCAATGCAAACTGAGGGGTGGCCGAAAGCGGATAGGTGCCCAGAACCTACACTAAGGGTCCATCTACACTGTTCCAACAGCAACAACCACAAAATCCATATTTTCTAAATTAAGACAAACTATACGTTTTTTACCATTTTCCATTTTGATTACTAATAGATGCATATATTTAAACATCCATGATGTCTAAATAAAAGGTATAGTGGACAAAATATCTGGGGCAAACATCTTTTCCATTGTCATTACTTACCTACTTTTATCAAAAAAAATTGTTCTGCATAACATTAATATTACATGTACCGATATCTACATTAAATGGGTTTTTAAGTTTTTTATTAAAGTAGTTATTTATCTAAAATTTTACTGAAAACTCCTTGATGACTTGCAGACACATAATTTTCTCTTTACCCCATATAAAACAAAATTAGGGTCTTAAAAGAGCATGAATTCTGTACACATCAACTATAATGTTAGTATTTAGATGTGCATAATTAACCACAGCGTT
This sequence comes from Cyprinodon brontotheroides, assembly GCA_018398635.1. Taxonomy (NCBI): domain Eukaryota; kingdom Metazoa; phylum Chordata; class Actinopteri; order Cyprinodontiformes; family Cyprinodontidae; genus Cyprinodon; species Cyprinodon brontotheroides. The sequence continues at coordinate 2,670,683 of JAGKQL010000041.1, forward strand.
TTAGTTGTCAAGTAACATGAAAAATTTAAATGTTTAATAAGTTTAAACATTCTTCTTGATAGTATTACTGCTGCCACCGTCTGCATTAGAGGGAAATAAATGGTAGGGGTGGCCACAGTAGTGGCCAATGATTGGTTAAGGGTGCCCATGCGGCGGCACCTTGCTCTTACTTTGAGCTTCAGCCAGGTTGCCATGGTTACAGGTGTCCAAATGTTCAGGTGCGCTCTGAGGTCATGGAGATAATGTCTCTCATAAGCGGACAAATCCGAAATTTGTTTCTGTGCCATATTTCGTCCTCATTTCTGTCAATACACTTAATTAATTCACTACTCTGCTGCCCGTGAGAGGGGTACCATGCTCTTGCTTGCTTGATGCTTGCCATGACAAAGTAACTTCCATGAACTTGTGTTGATTAGGCCATAAATCGCCCTCTCACCACTAGAGGGTGTCGCAGTACCCCCACTTCCTGCCGCCATGTACCTCAGGATTTTTTAAGCTGTTAACTAGCCACAGCAAAATCACTAAAACACCTGAAAAGCATAATTTAAATCAGCCATTGTTCTTTGATCCTTGGGCATATCTAACCTGTGATGGAAACCATCAAATATGTCCTGCGGACAGGAACATTTAACGGTTAAAGTCTGTTTAAGACCCAGCGGCAGCTACATGCCTCATCGTGCAGAGGGGCACTAGCTTACCAAGAACGACCAAGGCAGAGGTCCTGGATGTCAGGCCCAAAGAGGTTAATTGGGAGCTTGTCCGCCCTCTGATGGCCACAGAACCCACTGGAGTGGGCAGCCCCCATGCTGGTCGCACCATCTGAATGGCACCAGCAGAAACTGGATTACTCCCAGACTCATCAATATCTTCTCTGTCATAGTACTATGACCTCGAAGTATTCAGTATTCTTGGATCATGATGTATAAAATGATCATTACACATTAAAATGTGTCACAGTGTGTCAACACTGTTTAATGTAAGATATTTCCTGTAGGAATTTCTTTCAAAGTTTCTCTGTGTGTATTTGTGACGTTTAAGTCTGTACGAATCAGCTGCATGTTGAGTCTTAGTGCTGTTTAAAAAGGCTGAGCTGTGCTGACATTGTGTGGGCTCGGTGCTCCATGTGTAAACAAAAGCAATGTCAGCTCTTAAAGACGTGTTGGAAAACTCCCCTCAGGCCTCTGCACCCCCTCAGTGAGAAAAAGCTAAATAGCTTCATGGTTTTCCTGATAGATTTTCACTTTCTTTACATGTCATGATCAAATTTTTCAGAAGGTAGCTGTAATGGAGCTCAGGCTGTAGGACACAATATTGAAGGCGAGGCAGACAGTGGGAAAGTTTTTTTAAAACAAACGGAACGCATAGCTGTGGATCTGTAGCAGCTACAGAGGAAGGCGGGGGCACTACCCATCACTGGCACTCTGGTTTAGGAGAAACACAGGTAAGTGACCACGATAATCTGACGAATTGATGATCCATGTGAGTCACTTCCCTGGTTTAACAGTAATTCAATTTCAATTCAATTTAATTCAGTTTATTTCTATAGCGCTATTTCACAACACGTCATCTTAAGGCCCTTTACAGTTCACCAGATCATGAAAAGGCATTAGTGTCCAAAGAACTGAATATTTTCTCTTTTCTGGACTGTTCTCTAGAGATGGCTGTGAGCAAAAAAGATTCAGACTGGCACCTACAATCATGCAGACAGAATTTCTCCACGGAGCACCTAGAAAAATTTGTTACCGCAATCCCTCCTGCTGGCAAGTGCCCACAAATGTAAAGATCTACAGACATCCCATGGTTTAGTTAATAAAGATCACTACTATCAACAGATTGTGGAAAAACAGGAAATAATTCAATTCAGTTTATTTCTATAGCGCCAATTCAAAACACATATCATTCGAAGGCACTTTACAGTTCACCAGATCATCTACTCAAACTGATTCAAAGTTTTCTATCTAACGAATCCCTCACACCTGGCATGCTTGTAGCAACAGTGGAGAGGAAAAACTCCCTGGACCAGGCAAGAAATAAATTACCCATAATAATTTAGCTTTATGTACCTCTGCATTTAAACCATCCCCTTAGGGAGCAATGTGCTACTGTCATCTCAAAAGCATTAAGAGGATTTGACAAAGTTGTAAAAGGGTGCATTTACCCCCACCCCCGCCTCCAAGTATAAAGGCTGCAGACGCTGCAATGGACGACTTATTTTCTGAGAATGTTCGTATGTAAAAAGTAATCAGTTAATTCATAGATGATTTGTAGAGGTCTATCTGTAGTGTGTGTGGCCTCTGACCCCGAGCTGATGTAGTAAATATGGCTGTTTGGTTATTGGCTTGTTTCGTAATTCAAAGAAAACACACTTGGTCCTATTTATGTTTTAAGACAGGCCAGCATTTTTTTTATAGGTGATTAGACAGTTAATCCGGAACTGCCTGGACAGTTTTACCTTACAGGTAATCACTTCATCATCAGCCAACATCTGAAAACCAGTGATCTGACGTGAATCAGGTAGATTATACATATACAATGTGAAGAGCAGAGACCTAAAAATGGACCTAATGTCAGGATTCTTGTCTGTGTGTTTATGTTTCTGTGTTTGTCTCCTTCCTCCACCAGGAGGAGGCGCCTGGTCCTGGTCTGCCTCCTCACACACATGCAGAAGATTACCTCGTTAACGGAGGCTCTTAAGCTGCTGACTGCCACTACCTCGAGGCCAGAGTGTTTGCCAGTTTTGGGTACTCTAGCCAAGCTGAGTTTTGCTGAGTCAAACTGAGCTCTTATCAACCTGAGTCTTAAACTTGTTTTTTGTCTTTGCCTCTTTGCAGGAAGTCATCCTGCAAACTGGATGTTTGGGACCCTCTCTCCCTGGAAGGATCATCTGAGCTTCAAACTGAGCTAAGTATTTAAACTGGAGGTTTGAATCTGCTTTTCCCCAAGAGATCGTTTGAGCCTCACACTGAGCAATGGATTCATCTCCACTACGACCCGTTCAAGTTCCGCAGGAAATCTGAGTGGCAGTCAGTTTCTCCCGCTTCACCTATAGACAATCGCATTCTAAGTAAACCCTGTTCCGCCCTCCACCGGAATCAGACAAACACTGGAACAACAGCACACAGACTGGAGTCAAAGAGTCAACAACTTCTCTGGAAACTTCCGGTTCAGCAGTGTTCAGAGCAACACTGGATTCTTCCCAATCTCCTAATAAACCTGTTAAACCTTTTCCCTTGTTTCCCTGTTTGGGCTTCTGCATTTGGGTCTGATCTTTAGTTAAATCATGACACCTAATAAAGTGGCCAGTTATTTTACATGGCCACACAATCTCTCTCCATGTTCTGTTATTGTACCAATTCCTCCTCTGTGGCAACAATGACCACAGAGCTGTGTGTGTCAGTTTGCAAAAAACAGACACTAAGACTGCAGTAGAGTTTCAGATCTAAATTCTGCAATCGTCCACCCAGTTTGTGCGGTTTGGTCATTAGAATATCATCTGCATGTTGATGAAGACAGACACGCTAAAAAAGGTTTGCACACTGTCTGCTGAATTTCAAACATAAATCATTTTGCTCTGCATATAGAAACACGCCTGCACCTGTTTAGACAAAATAGAAAGAAATAGACATCAAAAATCGGTCCTAATAAAGTGCTACATTTCTCAGCTGACACCAAGGCCAGTTTTTTATGTCTAACTTAATTCCTTCAGTTAATAGGTAATCAGGGCCAACATTAAAAGGCAACTGAAAATACCCCCACTTGACTTTGCCTTTCTGTTATCTCCCTTAAAAACTTTGACAACAGAGTAGTGAAAGCTGTCGACAGGATGTCAAAACACATTAAACATTTTCAAAATCTTATCAAGAGGCTGAAACGTATCACACTGTATGTGCTGAAGGGCTGTGTTAAAAAAAAGCTCCTGAGAGCAGCCATTATGTGGAGTTAGGAAGCTCCGGTGAATTGCTGTGAAATTGAAATCTGCCCCCTCCTTTCTTTTCTGCTGACTGTAATATGTGAGGTTATGAAGGTGTCAGCAGTATTTAGTTTAAGCAGCTTCTCTTGGGCGCGGATGTGTTAATGTAGGATAGAAAAACACAAGAAGCTGTATGATAGATGAGAAAAGAGCTCCGGGTCACTTTTTCTCTTCTGAGTCGTTTGTTATTCACTGAAGTTTGTCTACAAAAAAACCACAGAGACTCTGATCAAAATAACCTTAGAAAGATTGTTTAAGAAAGGATTTGGAATTGATATTTTAAATTATATTTTTGTTAAATTTTTCTAAAACGTAATAATGCAAATAATGAGCATAAATAAAAGTGAAGTTGAATCAATTTTTGATTATCTTCTGAAAACTGCTCTGAAGAGCAGGTTGGGTTCAAATACCATGTTTAGGATGTTTTCTTGCAAATCCTGAGAAGTGATGCTCCATTTTCTTTGGTTTCTACCAAATAAATGACTGTTATGTTTCCAGAATAAATATCTTTAATATTTTACTGCAGATGTTTTAATATCGACCCCATGAGAAGGCACAGATATTCCTTATCTTTAGTCAATCCCACTCGAGCAAAGGAAAAAATCCTGAAAATGAGATAAAAGCATTTTTACCTGATTTAATGACAAAAAGATGAAACACTACCTGAACGACTACATTTCAGTAAGTATATAAACTATAAATTTGTATAGAAGATCCCAGTGTTAATTCTTTTCAGTCTGATGTTTTTCTTTTGAATTCTACCATTTGGTTCTGTAATCTCTGCCACTGTGGGTGCAGTATTTTGATTTATTGGTTGTTTTTATCCATCTAAATGCAGTATTGGGAGAGATTACTTTGACTGGATGAAAAAGACTTATCTTTTATTGGCTGGTGTGGTGTTTTATTTACATACAGTTGATCAAACGGTGAGTGCAGAGATGGAATTGAAGTTGAGCGATCACGGATCAGGCTGAGCATGTGCAGAAACGGAGTCAAGCGGGAGCACCACGGAAATGCTTACAATAATAACTATATAATAATTGAACCGTATTGATCTCACATTGGAGAAATTTACCTCTGCATTTAACCCATCCCCTGAGGGAGCAGTGGGCTGCCATCGTGGGCGCCTGGGGAGCAATCAGGGGTTAAAGGTCTTGCTCAGAGACCCAGAGTGGCAGTCTGTGGGAGTGGGGTTCGAACTCAGAACCTCAGCATTTCAAACTCTATGCTATGGCCACTAGACCGCCACTCCCCCTAAGAGCTAGGGTATGTGAGATCAAACTGCCCATTGGTCTCATAGCTCACTCAAACTGGTAACTGCAATCTCAGGTTGAACAGCACAAAAAATACACCATACAAAAAAGATTTTTTAAATGGGTGTCGTTCAATAAGCTCTGTGTTTTAGAGTGAGCTTATATCTACTTATTCACTTTTTTCAGTTTATTTCTATAGTGCCACAACTCATGTCATCTTAAGGCACTTTACAGTTCACCAGATCATAAAGTCAAAATGATTCAAAGTTTTGTATCTATGGGAAACTAGTTGATTGCATCGACTCATTGACTTGAAGGCAATCCCTCATACTAAGCATGCTTGTAGCAACAGTGGAGAGGAAAAACTCCCTTTTAACAGGAAGAAACCTTCAGCAGAACCAAACTTTGAGCTGGGATTCAAGATCCTTATGCAGGTAGGATTGGAAGAAAGGCAGTTCCATCTGTGCATTTGCACCCACATGCGGCAATGGAGTAGCAGTTTGCTCAATCACAAAATCACTGTCTCTGAAATGAAACATGCTGTGCTTTACTATTACTGTAACTAGAGGGAATCTGAAACTGAGCAGTGTTATTAGAGTGAGGGAAGAGCTGTAGGTGGAAGTTTTATTTCACATTGCTGTAAGTGGACTGGTATGCAATTACTTCTAAATTTCATCCAGCATGTGGCCCATACCATAGTGAAGAAAAGTCATTTTAAAGAAACCCATTAATCTAACACAAAACCCTTTCTGTACATTAATGTGACTGTAGGCATTTTGGAGGATTGAGGAAAACCAGAGGGCATAAATGATCCCGGCTGGGATATTTACGTGGCTCTAAAATACCTCAGACGATTCGGAGCAGAGATGAACAATAACAGCAGAGCTCTTAACAGTCCTCCAATATGTAAGAGAGAGAAGATCAGAGTCTCAAAGCAAGAATAAGCAAATCCATCGGGGAACAGGTGTCAGGATTTGTTTGGAGGTTTTTATGAGGACCCAAATGCAGAGGCTGACAGGCAGAGGTGAGTTCTTCAAAGGTTTAATAAGAGATCAGGCAACAAAAACAGGTATCCAAAAATCCGACATAAAAATCAAAGACAAACCAGAACAATGGAGACATCAGGGGAAAACCATCAAGGAGCCAGGGTGAAAAAAGGTAAGACGAGGAACCAGCAAAGAGGGACTGCAGAGGGAGTGTATTTATGGCTGACTGAACAAAGGTAGGACTAATGAGCTGATAGGGAACAGGTGTGACTAGAGCTGATGAGGAAGCCAAGGGGAAAAGAACACAAGGGGGCAGCAGAGGACAAACAGTAAAACCTAAACTTAAATGAATCCAGACACACCAATAAAGCTAGAAAAACAAGGAAAAACCTGGCTTAACTTCAAACTGAAAACTTAGAGAAAAACAACAGAACCAAGATCGTTACAACAGGATAAAAGGTCAAATCATGGGCAGTACTACTTATATTTGGGGCCATGATCAAATATACCATGTGCCCACATCTGTGCATTTGCTATCCAGTGCAAAAATGTAACAGACATATTGCAATGTAATTTTGTAAATTAACTCTAAATGGATAAATATGGCCATTTTTATATGAATCATCTATTAATAGGGGAGGTATTGGAAAGAGGTATGCAAAGTTATTCAAGTTTGCAGCTCTAGTTACCACGTAGCTGGCTCCAGAATAAATATAAGAATTTTCAAGACCTGTTTTCTTCTTAAAATACTCCGCCAACAATAAAGTTGTCATATCTTATTCAATTCTGTCTTGATTTTCATAAGTTTTTCACGATTTGAATGTTACAGTTGTACTCTTTCGGAATCTGTAAATAACCAAAAACAGCTGAGTTGTATTTCAAAGCCCAATAGAAATATTGCTTCAGAAGCAAGTGCATATTTGGTAGTTTTTACTCAGTTGTTACCATTTAGGCAGACTGGGTTTACAGCAACTGTTTTTTGTTGCTAAAGAAAGTGTTTAATATCTGTGGGTAAAACCATGAAGATACAAGTTCTCCTATTAATGAGCATTTCGCTGTTTAAGTAGGAAGAGCAAGTCTGTAAAAGCTAAATCAACATACAATTCTACGGTTGAATTGCAAGTATCTTCCTTATTCATGTTGTAAAAAAAAAATGGAGCTTTATCTCTCAGATAAGTGACTTCAAATATCTGGGCTATAAGTTTAACATTTTGATCAGAATTGAAAATAAAGAAGCATTATATTAAGCTTAAATATCCAGCATCAATAGTTGTTTCAACATGATGTCATGTGGCTAAATAGAAGCAGCCCTGGGAGCTCTGGTTTAGGTAAACATCTTTCAGAAGTAAATGATCATTAAGATAGAAATACAAGATAAAATTAAACATTAAAACCATGGCAACAAGCGATATCAGGAAAGCAACCATAGTTCAAGACTGATCTCTGTGAGAAGCAGAACAGAGAGATACATAAGATATTTTGTCCCGGCTGCCATTAGACAGTTTAATGCCTCTTGAAGGACTGAGTGTTTTTATATTATATTTACTATCTATTTATTTATATATACTTTTTTTTCATCTAATTTTGTGTTTTTTGTGAGTAGCTCTGCTGCCTTTGCCAGCAATAAGGTTCCAGGTTTGATTCCTGGCTTGGGGTCTTTCTCTGCAAGTTCTCCCTGAACATGTGTGGGTTCTCTCTGGGTACTCTGGCTTCCTCCCACAGTCCAAAAACATGACTGTTGGTTGGTTGGCTTCTCTAAATTTTCTCCTTAGGGTGTGAATGGTTCTTTTTGTCCTGTTTCTCTCTGTGTTGCCATGTGATGGACTAGCAATCTGTCCAGGGTGGACCCTCCCCTTGCCTGTTAAAGAAGAAACTGGGATAGACACCAGCACCCCTTGCTTGGGATAAGTGTGACGCAGGAAAATGGACGGGAATTTTGCTTGTGACACCATCCTGGAGAAATATCAGCTGTGCTGCTGCCATCAACACCTATTTTGGAGATCAGCCTGTTTTTCCAGTTTAGTCCTGTTTCTCTGACCGTGACTGGCTGGATGTGCTCTCTTCATCCTCGACATGGAAGCTGGCTCCGGGAGCTTCGTCTGCTTGGCTATGTGTTTCCTGGACGGGGGCGCGCTTTTAACTAGCGGCTTTTTCTATGTCTGCTTCTGTCTCCTTGATCCCTGAAGCCGGCCTCCAGCAGATTTGGGGTTTTCTTCCACTAATGACTGCCTCAAATACAGATTTGGTGTTGCACGCACAGTTAAAGGGCTCCACAGCGCTTGCCACCAGAGTGGTGGTGCAGAGGTAGCCCATTTTCCCATCAATGTTTTATGTAACCATTTTTTTTTTTTGAAAATCGCTACTAAGAAGTGAAAGATCGATATTATATTGAGAGCAGCCGAATATCACGATATATCGCCAAAATGATTATTTCCCAAACCCCTAGCTACTACTGTTGTACAACATGAAAAATGGGAGCAAGGAAAAACTACGCTACGAGATATTTTATCCATCTTCCTGAAGAAGAACCCACCTTTGCTGATGGTGGTGATTCAGACCTTCAAAAGCTGCCAGCACAGCCAGGAGCCATGTTAGTTAGGAAGCATTTAAACAGTCACTGTTCAGACTTATCTAGTTAGCTGTAGCCCTGCCATCTAGCTCATCTCCATACTTCTCTGTCTCTGCAGTATTACAACGATGTTAGGGTTTCAGCAGTTGGTCGCTGCTCTAGACTCACTGCCTGACCAGCAGATTATAGAAGCCCTCACCTGGAATCTTTTCTAACTTATAAGACCAATTTTTTGTTTTAAACATCCACGATGAATATGAACAGGAAATTAATACAGAAATAAGCTAAACCTGGAAGCAAAAACGTTGGTAAACAACTTCTGTCTCCCTTGAACCCCAGTCGCCTCCTCCGCAGATGGCCGCTCACACTGAAAGCCCTGGTTCTCTTGGAGGGTTTCTTCCTGTTCAAAAGGAGTTTTTCCCTCTCCACTGTTGCCAAAAAGCATGCTTAGTGTGGGGATTGCATTTGAGTCAATGAGTTCGAAGCAATCAACTGGTTTTCCTTACACAGAAAACTTTGAATCAATTTGACTGGATGATCTGGTTGAACTGTGCTAAAGTAGAGTCCTGCACGGGTCGACGGGTTTTACCAACCCGCACTCCCGAACCAAGTTAGGATGACTCACCGAACCCGACCCGCCACCGGATATCTTCAATTCAACTGTCCAAACCCTAAGGCCGACCCGTTGATATTTAACCCATAAGCCTCGACCCGTTAACACATCAAGTAATAAGGCTATAGTGCTTCTGCTGCAGAAGCAGCCGCCATTAACACTGCAGCAGACGCGTATGCACTGACTGTGGCCTTTTGAAGGAAGCCCACACTTGCCAGCAGGGCTTTAAGCTACAACAAGGGTGACCCCAGTGCCTGATTAATAGAACATTTCTGATGTCCATAACAACACACACGCAAAAAAAATCACCAACTACCGGCCTCGCTTCTAAAAAAATACTAGCCCGAGGCCTGATCGTTTATTTTTATTTATGTATTTTTTTCAAGCTTAAAAGAGTATTTTGGCGGGTGACCCGTCGGGGACCCGACCCGTTGCAGGACTCTACTGCAAAGTTCCTTGAGATGACATGTGTTGTAAATTGGTGCTATATAGTAAGTAAAGTGAATTGAAAGTGAATTAATATCCTGACTGACAGGATAATGATAAAATTGTGTTAAATTACCCCAAAATCACTCTTTACAACAATTACCTATGTACCTGTCTGTCTGTTTGTCTATCATGATATTTTGCAAAAGGGCTTTAAACAATAAGAGCGCCTGCTGATGGTACACAATGGTTCCACTAAAGACCAACTAAATTACACCTTTTGATGACAAAGAAGTCAACTAATCTGATGGTAGAAGAAAGCAGATGGGACAATGGAGGGAAGAAAGTCACGTCTTCTTTGTCTTAAAACACAATGATTCAATTCAAATCTCCTTTTCTTGACACTAATCACTGATCACTACAGCAAAGAGATGTTAAATTAATTCTTAGATGGTTAAAAGAAGACTTAAAGTTTTTTCAACAAATACTTTAATCCATTAAGCTCAGACAAAAGAGCTGTGAGGAGTGTAAGATTTAAAAGATTACTTATTGTTGCAGGAAGAAGTGGAGGCCTTTTAAACTGGAATAAAAATGAGAAATAGAAAACGTTTTTGATCGACAGATTTCTTTGATTTTCTCTGCATGCTAAACCATGAGCATCACTGCTCAATAAAGGCATTGGCTTAATGCGCAGAACTTCATCCACGCCTATTAATGCTGAATACACAGAGAAGCCCAAAATAGACCAACAGCAGAATAAAGAAATCCTCTTGAATCTGAGAGGAATTCGAGAAGGAAGAAGAAGCTGGAGCTGCTTTATTGGACTCATAACTCAAATCTGACTGAGTATGCATTCAAACATAAACTGTTTTGGGATTTCTCTTAGAAAAAATGACTCTTTGGTTCCTGTGCTGCTTTAGGGGTGTTGTAATAAACTGGCTGACACAAATATTCATAAACCTTGAACTTCTACACAATTTCTCACATTATAACTAAAAAGATAGATATGCTTTCTCTGAATCTTCTATAAAGGGACCAACGCAAAGCGTTATACGATTATGAGTGCAACCAAGTGCCTTTAGAAGTTGCCTGACAATTGCTAATGACTAAACAGAATCCACATGTGTGTGATCTCATCCCAGCACCAATGCAGCTGCTCTGTGACAGCTTCACAAGTTGGTTTAGAGAACAAGAGCAACATCATGAAGTCCAAGTAACACAGCAGACGGGTTAGGGATGAATCTGTGGTGAAGTTTGAAGAAGGCTTAGGTGGAACCATGCAGGGCGAAGCCGTCCACCTAAACTTTTAACCTAAGTGTTACATCCCAAGATGCATGTAATTTTGATTTGCACCCAAGTAACACCTTACTCTGTCTTTAAAGGCACACTATGCAAACATTTTTCAGTTCATTAATGTGTTCCATAAAGTTTTGGATGATTAAATGAGTCATTTCAGGTTGAACAAAGTGTTTTCACGGCAGCCCTGGTGGTCTGTGGGGAAATACCGCGACTTGCAATTGCAGGAGCACCCATTCAGCGGCACCCACAGGCTCAGAAGTCTCAAGAGAGTCGGTCTTGCTTTTACGGCGAGAACTGCTACACCCCCAGTTAAAAGCATGCTCGCTGCTAGCACAGTGGCGATCTTTGTGCAGTGCTGCTTTCACACCGACGCAGCAAAAGCAGCAAAATCGCGCGCCTGCTGCTTCATTTTTACTGCCTTTACCAGTTAGGGTTCTGACGCCGCTGAAGCAGCTTTGCTTCTCTGGCTGCGCCGTGCAAAAGTGTGTCTGACGCGCGCGCTGGGCTGAGCTTCACTATCCTTTCTCTGCCTTGCAGCGGCATATTTGCTGTGATCAGTGGGAATAAAGTAGTTTTAATATGTAGTTTAAAGTGAGAAAATACACCTGAAAACGTGAATCAGTGCAGTCAGCTCATTCAGATTATTATCCTGCTCTTCCAGTATTTTTTCTGTCGGAGCCGCCACCCCCACATACCAGCTGCCGAAGCCAGTAGGAATCCCTTCATCAGCAGCCTCTGGCCGGGGTCACCTCCTCGAAAGTGGTTCACCGCGCAGCTGGTAGGTGTATTTTTCATCTAAATAATCCAAACTGCAGGCAGCAGGATAATAAAAGCGCAACATATTATGCCGCAAGCAGATTTCTACATTTTGGGTTAATTTTAGGCGTCAATAAATCTGTTTTAAAAGCTGAGTGATCATAGTGATCTGACTCTCATCAGCGCTGTAAGTCTCTCTCCCCTTGCCAGCTCCCAGGATCAGCTTCTGATTGGTTGGAGTGAGGCCGCTGCCGAAGCAGCAAAATTAAATTTTTTCCAGAATGAGTCGCAGGCGAGCAGCATAATATCTCGCAGTTGGCGGCGCAGCGCCACGCTGCCAGATGCTTAGTCATTCGCTGGCGCTCGCCTCGTTCTGCTTAAGCTCAAAACAACCAGCGCCTGGCTTGACGGAGAAACCAGGAGAACAGCTGTGCATATTTATTTTACAGTGCACTTTACTTTCGTCCTCTGGGGAGCCTCGCTGGAAAATCAACACCTGCGTTGCATAGTGTACCTTAAGACTGGGAAGCTGATCATCACTGGTGCAGCTTACAAATCAGTGAAGGAGATCCACTCTGGTAAGAAGTTTGAGAGCTTAAATTAATCTGCCGTGTAAGAATCTCAAAAACTTTTAAGCCACAAATAGTCATACATTTTCTTTTTGTTAATCTCTGCTTTTTTATTTTATTATGTCCCAAAGCTATTCCAGAAGGTGTGAAGAAAAACGATTCCTTTCTGTTTGCTTATTTATCAGGGGACCGGTTCTATTGTTGCCGTTTATCATAAAATCAGTTAGATTCTGCTTATTGGGCTGTGAACTAAAAAAAAAAAAAACATAAATCCCATTTCTCTTCCTTAGCATAGATGCAGCTTCCAGTTTACGCAGCACGCTTTAGTGGGTGGGCTGGCTGTCTGTCCTGGGGACGTTTTGTCAGCTGTTGTTTGGGTCATTTTAACTGAGAGGCCAATCTGTTGTCACACAATGCCACAGTGGACGGCTTTATCCATGCTGCTTAAAAAAGGTCACCAGCTCAGCATCTTTATTACTGAGGAAGTTTAACAAAATGACTTTTTATATGCGCTAGTGTCTGCATTTGTAAAATATGGGTCAGACTTAGACTTAGACTCAACTGGTGGTATTGTACCTGAGGGTTTCCCCGATCTGCTTTTGGATGAGAGAGAGAAGATAAAAACAAATGCGTTGATTAAGTATCTTTGCTGGGATATTTTTTTGAACATGAGCATCTTAATGTTTGATCCATGTTCTTTTAATTTTGTGAATAAATTTGATTCATACTTTATTGCGTAAATATCGGTAAGCAGAGATAAAAGTTGCACCTGGTGGCCCTCCTACGTTAAGTAAACTAGAACGCCTCTTTGCAGATGTAAAGGTGCGTAAAATTCCTCTTAAATCCCTCTGATCCTGAAGTGACTGACCGCACCGGACCGTATTTATACCGCAACACTTGCCAGATTTCAACATGATGGTGAGCTGTTTAAACGCGACACCAATAGCAAAGCAGACAGTGGTACTTTTAATTACTATGTTAATAACTGTGTGTGGTTCATTAGACGGTTGGTAAAAAAATACACTCATATAATATGTTTCAAACCACAATACAGATCTTAAAAGAACAATATTTTTGACTATTTTTTTTTAACACCACGACTTGGAACTATGGGTAATTTAGAGCGTAGATTAAAACCATAACTGTTAGTGACGATGGAGACCAAAAAAGAGGTACTTAAGCGGTTTCCAGAAAACAAAAAGCAAAGAAGAGCTGCTGGAAGAACGGAAATAACTTCCCAAATAAAAACGTTTACAAAAAAGCGAAGAGGTAGAGGTGGAAGTTGCTGCTGCAGTGAGTAAAGATTGCAACCAGGAGATGAATGGTAAGAGCGTCTGTGAGGAGGCGGGCTGTGAAGCTGAAGGTAGCCCATTGGCTTATTGTGCTAACATATGGCGGTGCGCTGTCACCAATGGTTCCATTCAAGGTGCGCAGTCACTATTTTTCTGTGTGTGATCATATACTACTGAGAATTGCATAATTGTATCTTCTTGGCTGATTTATGGAACTGTTGCCGTATCCTGAACCTTTAATCATGTGATATACTTTATATGGGGCCCACCCAGATAATTGTTGTGTCGTTCGAGGACTCAACGCTATTCCTGACATTTTGAATTGAAAAACTTTCCTGGATGGGAAGCGAAATGTCTTCAAACTGGGAAAACCATGTCCAGTGGATTGTTTAAATGAGAAGAAGTTGTCAGAAAAAAACTATGATTTGAAAGAAAAAGGTTATTTCACACTAATCAGGCAGAAAGATCACATTTAAACCTCATAAACAGAAAATGAATAAGAAGATATAACTTTGACCTTTTCACTCCACTGAATTCTGATTAGGGCAGATCTGTGACTCCATGTCTTCTCCTCCTTGCAGGTAGAGATTCAGACTCTCAGAAAGTCTGATTTTCAGTTTTTAGAATGTGGAGAATCAAATTATATAACTCAAGGTCAGATTAAAACAGAATACTGTTATTTTCTGATGCTTTACTGTAAGGATAGATCCATGACATACCACACACTGAGTCATTTGAGCTGCAGGCTGTCTGCTCCTGCAGAGCAGGTTATTCAAAGCGTGCCTGCTGAATAATAAGCTCAGAGTCCGTGGTGCCTGCTGAAGGACTGAGAGGAGCTCAGGAGACTGCAGGAGAACATCTCCTCCAGTAAAGATGTGTCTTGTTGCTGTCATGTTTTAATGTGAAGTCAGAGAGGAAACAGCAGAAGATCTCAGACTAGCAGAACATGACAAACATAAAATCTGCTCCTGACTCACAGTCCTACCATCCTCATATTCTCCTTTACATTAAAAAAAACCATCAGTCTGTTAGAGCTGCAGAATTAAGTCTTTTCTCCTTCCAAACGAAGCTAATTAAATGTCTCATAAGATGACCTGAAGTTCGCTTTCAGGCAGTCATGGTGGAGAGCTAAGGTGTCACGTCACAAAGCACCACTGCACTGAAGTAAGGAACGAGTTAGAGTCAGTTGGTTCAGAGTAAAAAGGTTCACTGTGGTGCGCTTTGGGCAGAAATCTCATCTCTGTGACTGAATCTGTCTTCATGGCATTTCAAATCCAATGCATCAAGTAGCGATGGGTTAATGAGGCATCTTGAAGCATTTGGATACATTGCAACTGTATTGCAACTGCGTTGATACTGTCTCACAAAATACTGACACCT
Source organism: Cyprinodon brontotheroides (assembly GCA_018398635.1). Classification (NCBI taxonomy): domain Eukaryota; kingdom Metazoa; phylum Chordata; class Actinopteri; order Cyprinodontiformes; family Cyprinodontidae; genus Cyprinodon; species Cyprinodon brontotheroides. The sequence goes on from JAGKQL010000041.1 coordinate 2,685,796, forward strand.
GCTGGAGATTTAAAGACACTACAAGCAGCTACGACTGAAACGTTCCTATTTCTTTTAGGATGCTCCAAACTTCTTGATCATTTTAATGATAAACCACAAAAGATTAGACTTTTTTCCAGCAGATGCATCGTGTTGACAGATACGTTTTGAAACATAGTTTAGTGAGTCAGTCACTAAGCAGCAACAACTCCTGTATCGGTCACATGACTTCCTGGAAACGACACGCGCACCAATACAGTGTTTTGCTGGACGAAGTCATTTAGAATGTTTTTAGAGCATAAACAGTAGTGTATAAGGATTTCCTGAAGCTGGAGCACACCTTGCGGCGTTCACGCGTGGCCTTCGGAAGCGGCAGACCAAACCAGGATGAAAGTGCGCATTCAGGCGCTCTGCTCTGCCAAGTAATGCAAGCGTAGGGAAGAAGAAATGTGCTGTTTACCTGTGCAAAAAAAAGAAACAATGAAAGAAAAAAATGTCTGAGGACTTCAGTAGCTACGTTTACATGGACACAAATAATCGGATTGAAGGCCTGATCAGATCGGATCAAAAATGCTTTTCATGTAAACATCTCAGACTGAAGATCCTAATCCGATTCGGTCCGATCGGATCTAAATTTAATTCGAAGAGAGAGGTGGTTTTTGCCGATCGCCATTCCGATTAGCGTCCATGTAAACACCCATTCGGATCTTAAGAGTAAAATAATCTTCACTGCGCATCTTGTGCGACGTCAGCGTGACGTTTTTCCGCCTTGTCAACAACAGGGAAACCACCGGTCGCTCTCGCTCTCGCTGTGAACAACATGGCGGGAGGAGTCTAGGAGCGCCGACTTATACACTCAAGTTCATTTAGCTGCTGCAGGAAGCAGTGGAATTTATCCTCCTCCTCTTCCTCACTCTCTTCACAGCCCACTTCGCTCTCCCACCGGGTTCAATGCGCTCATTCTCTTACATTTTCTCTCGGACATTTAGCTGCTTAAGCGCTTTTTTCCTCCTCTCTCCGTTTTTTTCCGCTCGCTTCATTTTAAGCGTCGCTAAGTCAGGCCTCCCCAAAACCAAGACGCAGACAAGAACTGCCAAGTTTGGCAGGAAGTTCTCTGCGCATGCTTGCACAAAAGATTTAATCTGATAACAACGCTTGGTACATGTATACACACGCCATGATTGGATCATTTCATTTAGTGTCCATGTGTAAACGAGGAGATATTTGAATTTCCCAGTCCAACCAAGGTTTGGATCGGATGTCGGGAAATTTTGCAGCATGTAAACTTGTGCTACTGTTGAGGAAGAGCATGGAGTTCTTTGCCGAGGAGCTGGAATGCGCTTGGATTTGGTCATGCCAGCTTCCTCAGAAGGCCGTGATCGCCAAGCATGCGCGCCGCTTTCAGGAAATCCTATACACTACTGTTTATGCTCTAAAAACATTCTAAATTACTTCGCTTTTCGAGTAAATTCTGGCTGCTACCCACTCAGGACACTTGGAATACATTGGACGAGCAGTATGGAGGAATATTGACACGTTTTTTTGTGGACTCTTTTATGGACCTTTCTGCCTCGGGCACCATAGACCTCCATTATTTGAATGTCAGCAGACAGAAAGAAGCCTCCCAGATCTCCAGATGCATTTGAGATATCAAAAAAAGTACTCCAGAGTGTTTTCAGCATGGGGGTGAGTAGAAAATGAAGGCTAATCATGTTTTGGGTGTACTATTCCTTTAAAGATCCTCTTTTTAACTCATTCTTTCCCAGACAGAGCCATCCATGGAGCTAGTTCACCATTTACTTTTTTTAACACAGAAATTCTTTACATATATCGACTCAGAGAAAATGATCATGTTTATTTCAGCTGAATTTGGATCATAGACCTGAGAGCAAAACTAGACTTATTAAAATGTCAATGCAATAAAATTCTTATTTACAACAAATGGGTTTAGTTTCAATTCAGTGGAATTCATTTCACACTGATGTATTTTATTTAAACTTTTTTTATTTGTTCATTGAAAACAAATCAACCATCATTGAAAAACAGAAGAAGAAGTTACTGTATGAAAGAAAAGGAGCAAAAAAGAATAGTTCTTGGCTTTTTTCTGTTGACTGAAGATCGAATGGAAATGTTTTACAGGTGCCATCACTTCTACACCGTACGCCAAATGTGCTACAATCGATGAGCTATACGACATTTACAGAACATTTTTCTGCAGAATATCTTTGACCTAATTTATAACAGCTGTGGTTTTAGATTTTTGACCTTTTTTTACGACCTACAGTAGGTTTTTATTTTAAAGACTGATTGAGTCTGGGTCAGTTTCTGACCATCATTTTCTAAAAATTCAACTTTATTCATAACTGATTAACAGGCGAGGAGAATGGAAAAGACAATTTAACAACAAATCAGTTCGGATAATAACTAATCAATTATTCCATCAGCAGGTTTTGGTTTGTTTTTGTAAGAAATGCTTTGAACTTCCTGCAAAAATGTGAAAGAAAGTAATTGATATAGAAATAAGTGTTTTTTTTAAGTCAGACAATATGTTGACTGAAAAAGATGGAAAAAGAAAACATCATCATCTTAATTTAAGAGCAAAAAACACCCAAATAGTGGGAGGTCACCTTATCAGCCTGTTTAAATTTAGGGCCAATGCGTCTATTTTAAGTAAGATAACCTTTTTTTAAATCAATTTAGAAAAAAGTGTCCCGTCTTATCATATCAGGATCAGGATCAGGGGTCTAAACGTTATAATCTACATTTTTTGTATTTTATGTTTCTTGTTTGCATTTCTTCATCCTATTTCTATTTCTTTTTTTTATCACTTTCATAAACATATTGTACATATTGTAGGTCACAAGTATTGGCTCACTGGATAAGAGCCCGAATCAGCAGTTATGTAACTTTCCTACTGCTGTGTTCTGTATAGTGTTGCAGCCTGCTGCCAAAAACAACCTGAGGGAAACCTACCGCCGACTCTTCTGTCAGCTGAGCAATAGTCTGCAAACTTTGTTGGTTTTTCTGGTTTCAAGGCATAAACTCTTCAGGGAACATTAGTTGAAAACTCATTTCATTTTCAGGGAGAACAAAGAACAACAGAGCAGATGTGGCAGAATAATAGGATTTCATCACAGATCTTTGAAATGATTGTTTAATAAGCCTCGTTGAACAAAGGAAAGGAGTCGCAAAGAAATTGTTTTTCTTACTTCTAACTCATGTCTGACTCTGTCTCATGTCAGAACATCTGCCCTAATACCTCCTTCTTATTATAATGAACTTAACTCTTTTGATGGTTTAACCCTTAGTTTCCCTCATCCAAACAGCAAAGCAACAAAACTTCTTCTTTTTGTAACTTTGTATCATCCACCAGGTCCTTACTCTGAATTTAAAGGTAAGTTTTCAGAGTTCCTATCTGATTTTTGGTTGAATATTGAGAGGGTCATAATAGTGGGGGATTTTAATATTGATGCTAATGTGATAGCTGAAATGCAGCCGTTATTGATATCTCAGACTCGATTAGTTTTGTTCAAAATGTGCGTAGTCCCACACATCCTCATCTTTATACTTTGCTCCTTGCCCTGATATATGGCATTGAATACGAAATAATAACAGTATTTCCTCATAACCCTGTCCTCTCTGATCACATTTAATAACCTGTAATCTAACTTTAACAGAGTTCTCCTCCCCCAAAAGAATCTTTCACTTTAGCAGATTATTATCAGGTAGGGCAGTTATACATTTTAAAGAATCAGTTTACTAACTTTCTCTCTCATCTGTGTTGCTGAGCAGTGCAGGAGAGGGAGGGTAAAAGTTTTGTTTATTCCCCTTCACAGATTAATAATTTTGTTGAAGGGGTTGCTAGTTCTCTGCGTCCTGCCTTAGACAACGTAGCCCTTTTGAAAAAAGAAAAACTTTATAAATTGAACGCTGGCTCCCTGGTTTAATGCAGAGCTGCACACTTTGAATCTAAATGCTAGGAAACTGGGGAGAAAATGGCGCTCCCTGTGCCTACAAGAATCCTACGTAGTCTGGAAAAACAGTTAATTGCTCTATAAAACAACTTTTCATAAAGCACAAGCAGCATATTTTTCCTCATTAATAGAGGAGAATAAGAATAATCCACGATTAAGTATACAGTTGCCAAACTCACCCAGAGCCATAGCTCTGTTGAACGGTCCATCCCTCCTGCTCTTAGCAGTAATTGTTATATGGGATTCCTTCTAAAGAAGATTGATTCTATTAAAAATAAGATCATTAGCAGCCCTTTTAGCAGTTTTCATCCGCTAAATGTTTTTTTTCCCCACAACAAATAAAAATATTACAATAAAAAATAATATAAATGTATATTAACCTCATAAGAAATATAATTTCTCATTGAACCTAATTGAAAAGAATTTGACTTCATGCAGCTCTCATAATTATAATCAGTTTATCTAGAGAAGGTGAAGCAGTGTCTGAGGTAACTAGAATTTAAAATTCTTGACAAAGTAGATGCCAAACAGGTGAGTGACCACTTACACCTTAATGATCTTTTTGAAGATGATCACTATTTTTCTCTCCCCCGTTGGTCACGTGACGCCCCCTCCCAGCATGGTGCATGTGCCATCTTTGCTCTCTCCCGCCCCCCAATGCTTTGCGGGGAGAACTCATGCAAAGCAGTCTGGGATAGACCTGCTCATCTTGTGACCATGGATGTATTGTGCTTTTAAAAATTTCCAGGAAATTTTGAGTCCACAATTTTTTCATCCACTAGACATTCGGACACTCATTTAAAATGGCATAAGCTTTAAAGAGCTCTACGGAGAGGTTAGAGCAGACGTCTGGACCCCGCCTGACATAAATTTAAGCATTGTATCGCTAGAAAGGTGTCCAACTTCCAGCTTTTAAACAGTTTTCTTTGCACTGTCACAAGCACAGAGCAACGAACTAAACTCTGCATTTAACCCGTCCCCTTGGCAAGCAGTGGGCTGCCATTGTGCGGCGCCCAGGGAGCAATCTGGGGTTAAGGCTCTTGCTCAGGGACCCAGAGTGGCAGTCTGTCGAAGTGGGTTTCAAACTCAGGATTCCAAGCTCTAGGCCATCCACTGTCTGCAGAGACAAAGAACTATATAGAAATGTATATTTGGAATCATTGCTATCAAACACATCCTCTTTACTCATTCTTTTGTCATCACTTTATGATAGTTAGTTTGTTAGTTTATTTAATTAACTCTGACACCTTTGTTTTACCTAAATACAGTAGCAGCCATTCAAAATGACCCTTCCCAGTCAAACGCCAGACGAATCAGCCCACTCCCCTGCAAATCCCAGCAAAATCCCCTCCATAACCCAACATATTCTTTTAACACTGACTCCCCCTTTTCACGGAGTTACAGGGTCTGACCAGGCGATGACTATTCTCTTTAGATCTTAATGTCCACCGATTATGACATAAAGAATATTTTAGTACAAAGATTAATGTTTAAAAAGGAATTGAGGACCATCACATCATCATTGCTGACATCAATTGACCTTGATTCTTCACTTATTATGGATATTCCCGCATCTGTGCAATGAGGATCAATGGACAGAGATGGCAAAAGTACTCACTTTCCGTACTTGAGTAAAAGTACAGATACTTGTGTACTTTTACCAGATACTCTGGTAAAAGTGAAAGTACTGATTAAACTTCTTTACTCAAGTAAAAGTAACAAAGTACAGGCTTGTAAATTTACTTAAAGTATAAAAGTAAAAGTAGAAACCACTTTTTTCATGCCATTGCCTACATTTTAAATGGATGTCTGCCAATAGGACTAGATCTCCGTTGTGTTCATTTTCAATCATCTCGTCGTCCATACTACTATGCTAACGCCACCGCCACCAAGCTGCAATGATTTGCCGCCAATGAATACCGCCGAATCTGTCGATTCATCTTGTAGTGGTGCGTCAAATGCAACGTAGATTCCCATCCAATTAGATTGAATTTGGTATTG
>JAGKQL010000041.1:2701749-2726131 GCA_018398635.1 Cyprinodon brontotheroides
ATAGCCTTAATATATGAATATTTGTGTAACATATTGTACTGTAATGTCATATAATTTGAAATGTATCGTGGTTCTTATGATGTGATCATTTAAAATGTTATGTGTATCTGTATAATTTTAAAGGGACCCCAGGAAGAGTAGCTGTCAAATTACTGACAGCTAATGGGGATCCAAATAAATAAACAATAAACAATATTCACAAACATAATTTCAGTATTTTAGGGCTCACTACTATCTGAAGGACATGCAATGAGTCTGGATCTCTACTAACTCGTCCACGATGCTCTGCATGTCCATTTACTTTTCTGTCCATTTTCTCTTTCCACTCAGTCTCTCTTGTCCCTTTGCGCTCCTCAGGTGATTTGTTATTAGTGTTATAATAGAGAGTAAGCAGAGGCTGCAAAGGTGATATGAAGAGTCAAAAGTAAAGGGAGGAAGATGCAAACCTCACTAAATCTAGAACTTACTGCTGACTAGTTTACAAGGAGCATTTTTGGCAGATCTTGAACAGGTTTTTGCTTTTTAATCTGGTTCCACAGAGATGTTGAAAATAAAATAGTTGGCCAGTGAAGCTGGGGGTGTAACTCCTGGAACAGAGTGTTGGGGTGATTTGCCTTATGTTTTGGTTGTAGAATCTTTGAGACATTTGCTGGAAGATAAAATCCAGACAGGCTTTCAAACCACGGATCCAGACGTTACTCTCTGCATCAGTGAGGCTGCAGAAAGTGATGGTTTTTCTGGTTCTTGATGCTTCAAAATGCTTTTGACTTCTCCGTTCTGTAGCTAAAGTTTCAGCCAAAACTTCCAAAATATCTTCAGAATATCCACAGTAACTATAAGGCAGCACCAATACACTGGAAAAACGATCTAGGCAAATAAGTACAAAATTTCTTAAATCAAGGGTGTATTTACCCATAATTTGAGTTATCTCCTAGTAAAGAGATGTTTTGCAAATGGAATGAGTTTTTTTTCAATTTATTACAAAGGTAAAAATAGGATAATTAGATAAAATGCACTTGAATTAAGAGACAATGCAACTGTGTTTTTCTTTATTTTTAAGTGTAAATTGTCAATGTTTATTAATTCCATTGGCAAAATGTCTTTTTGTTTCCTCAATCCAAGCACAAATGCACTTATTACAGAAGAAAATGACATCTAGTTTTTGATTTTGATTCCCGTGAAAAAAAATCCAGCCGTCTTGCACTAAAAGAAACGATCTAGAAATAAGTAAAAATTTCTTAGGAGAATTAAATTATGAAATTCACCCTTAATCTTGGGAGGTAGGTAAATGAGATGAGTGGTTGCCAATGGAATGAAGTAATTTTTACTCTTAAAAGAATCAGATAATAACAGATAGTATGCACTTGAAATAAGACAATGCAATTGTGTTTTCTTATTTTAAGTGTAAATTGTCATTTATCTCTTGTTCCATTGGCAAAATGTTTCTTTTTTAATTTCCCTTTCAATTCAAGAACAAATGCACTTATTTTAAGAAAAAATGACTTTATACTAGATTTAGATTTTTTGCAGTGTGGTTTTACCACAAATCTGAAAGAACATGTGGCTTATGGCAGTCCGGAGTAAACCTTCTTCGATGCACCCCTCTGTTCAGTCAGGGCTCCATATTCTTGCCTTAATGTAAAAAGTGCATCATGTTGAGATGACCAGTGAGTGGGACAGAGACGATTTACTGAAACAGTTCTGCTCTGTGGCGTCAGAGAGGAGCACCCAGTGTGACCAAAAACTGCTTTAATTTAGGGATGTTTTTAACAGAGTCATTGAGAGCAAGATGGAGGTTATGAGTAGTATGACCAGCCAGAGGCGTCCTCTTGTCTATATACCTCTCATATTCATGCCTCCATCATAACCCTTTCTGCAGTATTTTGACCAATCAATCCATTTTTCTCTCTGGAGCTCAGCGTTTCGGTTTCAAGCTCGGACAGTTGTTTTAAACCCCCCCCAAAAACACTTCACTGATCTGTATATCTCCTCTAGGTGGAGCTGGAGAGTCTCTGGTACTGACAGGTGTGCCTCATCCCATCGTCTTATGCAGGCCTTCCTAAGAAGTCTGCTGCAAGCTGTTCTCTAGGGGAAGCATCTTCACCCTCCACCATAAATACTATCTCTCCAGTGCTCTCCATCCACCTAGTGCTCCACCATCTAAAATAAACCTCACTTCTGCATCCAATGGTAACTCATCAGTTCTGGAATCCCAGATCCATTCATTTCCCTCCTGGAATTTCTCTTCAACTAAGATAGTTATATATTTGCCCAGTAGAAATCCTCTGCACTAATCAGCCTGTTTCTCCCTTGGATTTTGAGGACTTCACTTTCTGGATCCTAATCTCAGGCTTTCTTTAACCCAATCTGATGTCAACTGACTTTAATCTTTGTCTCCTGTGAGGGTTCTGCACGCAGGTCTGATCTCTTCAATGTTTTCCAGGCTAAGGACCCCCAAACTGATGGCGAGATGGAGCGGGGACCCCGTAATTTTATATATTGTATGAAATTGTGTTATATCAAACTGGTTCTATAGTCACTCTATTACAGATGGAGTCATGTAACAAAAGTAATCCCTCCCCTGGGATTATTAAAGTATTTCTGATTCTGGATTCCTGGTTGATGGGACGGGTGTTGTGAATGAAACGGTGCCCAGCTCTGAAAAGAGCTCCTGTGGCAAAAGATGTACGTGCATTGATGACTGAAAGACATCTTCTGCCTCCATTTATCTGTTTACTAGCCAAGTGTGTTGAATTCATGTTAAGGAATGGTACACCCAAACATGATTAGCCTTCATTTTCTACTCACCTCCCATGCTGAACAACATCTTCTGGAGTACTTTTTTTGATATCTGGGAGTGCACTTCAGGTGATCTGGGAGGCTTCTTGCTGTCTGCGGCATTCAAATAATGATTGGCCCGAGACTGATAAGTAGGCACCACAAAGAGATAGGGCACAAAAACGTGTCCATTCTTCTTAGATAAAGACTGCTCAATGCTTAATCCAAGTGTCCTGGTGGGTAGCATCCAGAATTTACTTTTCGAAATCCGAGAAGTTTAGAACGCTTTTAGAGCATATAAACAGTAGTGTATAAGTTTCTAATAAGCGCCCCCACGCGCCAGCTCCGCGATTCTACCGGAAGCGGCAAGACCAAAAAACCAAGCGCCAAGATTCAGCCTCGTAAGTAAAGAACTCATGCTCTTCACTCAACGCACTGCAAGTCCTCCAGACATTTTCTTTTTTTTTTGTTTGTTTCTTTCTTTTGCACAGGTAAACAGCACATTTTTCTCTTCTACGCTAAGATTATCGGCAGACCAGCACGCTGAATGGGCTGCATCTCTTCCGTTTGGTCTGCCGGCTTCAGAACGGTGGAGCGCCAAGATGGGGGCAATATCAGGAAATCCTATACACTACTGTTTATGTTTCTGAAAACATTCTAAATGACTTCGCTACGGTAAATCTGGATTCTACCCAACTCAGACAATTTGACTACATTGGACTATGAGCAGTATGGAGGAATATTGACATGCTTTTTTGTGGATCCTTTTATATGACCTTTCGTCTCAGCCCCATGTAACCTCCATTATTTGAATGTCAGCAGACAAAAGCGTAAGAAGCCTCCCAGACTCCAGATGCATTTGAGATATCAAAAAGTACTTTCAGGAGTGTTGTTCAGCATGGAGGTGAGTAGAAAATGAAGGCTAATCATGTTTTGGGTGTACTATTCCTTTAATGTGGATTTAAAAGATATTTCAATTAGTGGAAAAAATTGCAGGGGGGATATAAAATAAAAGGTTTAGCAATTACAGCTATCCTATACCTGTTTCACCTCTTTTCTCTGGTTCATCTGTCATTTGTGTTGAAGACTATATAAAAATATAAGTCATGTTTTTAGATATTTTATGCGTCAAACCTTGAATATTCTTTCTCTGACTTTTTGAAGAACTAAAAAAATCTAGAGTCTATGTTTCTGTTCTTACTATTAAACTTATTGGAACAACAATAACAAAAACATTTTTATATAATCTTCTAATTTCCACTCTTTTGTCAGATATTTGACTTATTTTTTACTCAGAATCGCAGATCTGCATTGATGACTGAAAGACATCTTCTGCCTCCATTTATCTGTTTACTACAGTGTGTTGAATTCATGTTAATGTGGATTTAAAAGACATTTCAATTCAGGTGGAAAAAATTGCAGGGGGGGGGAATGAAAAAACCAAAAGTTGAATCGACCAAAAGGTTTGCAAGTACCTCTGCGGACCCCCTAGGGGTCACGGACCCCCTGTTGAAGACCTCTGCTCTAAACATATGACAGGAAGAGAAATGGGTCTTGTTTGTTTAACTTATTATGGCAGCTTTCCCACATTAAAACAGGATTTAGATAATCTCATCTTTAATCTGGTGACTGGTATTTTACGACCCTTCTGGTCAGTAAATTAGCTCTGAAAATAAGAGCTAATAACTTTTGTATTCACTAAAAGTTGTCAGCGTTGGAGTGTATTCATGCTTCTCTGGCAGAAGGATGTTTCTAGTCTCTTATGCATTGATGTAATAAGCAGTGTTTTGGTTGGGAAAAAGCCAGCAAGGTTCACACCAGTCTCATTTGGAGAAATAGCAAATTTAGTTTCATCCATACTTTACTGGTAAAGGTTTGATAACTTTTTGAAAAACACAGATTTTCGTATCAGTGGGAAATGGATCTCTGAGTCCGCTGGGAGCCATTTTAAGGATATATTTTTGATGTAGGCATCAATTCAATACAATTCAGTTTTTTTTATAGCGCCAATTCACATCATGTCATCTCAAGACACTTTCCAGTTCACCAGATGATCCAGTCAGATTGATTCAAAGTTTTCTGTGTAAGGAAAACCAGTTGATTGTTCAAACTCATTGACTCTTCAGTAATCCCTCACACTAAGCATGCTTGTAGCGACAGTGTGGAGAGGAAAAACTCCCTTTGAACAGGAAGAAACCCTCCAGCAGAACCAGGCTCAGTGTGAGCGGCCATCTGCTGAGGCCGACTGGGGTTCAAGGAGACAGAAGTTGTTTACCAACGTTTTTGCTTCCAGGTTTAGCTTATTTCTGTATTAATTTCCTGTTCATATTCATCGTGGATGTTTAAAACAAAAAATTGGTCTTATAAGTTAGAAAAGATTCCAGGTGAGGGCTTCTATAATTTGCTGGTCAGGCAGTGGGTCTAGAGCAGCGACCAACTGCTGAAACCCCAACATTGTTGCGATACTGCAGAGACAGAGAAGTATGGAGATGAGCTAGATGGCAGGGCTACAGCTAACTAGATAAGTCTGAACAGCGACTGTTTAAATGCTTCCTAACTAACATGGCTCCTGGCTGTGCTGGCAGCTTTTGAAGGTCTGAATCACCACCATCAGCAAAGGTGGGTTCATCTTCAGGAAGATGGATAAAATATTTCGTAGCGTAGTTTTTCCTTGCTCCCATTTTTCATGTTGTACAACAGTAGTAGCTAGGGGTTTGGGAAATAATCGTTTTGGCGATATATCGTGATATTCGGCTGCCCAATATAATATCGATCTTTCACTTCTTAGTATCGACTTTCAAAAAAAAAAATGGTTACATAAAACATTGATGGGAAAATGGGCTACCTCTGCACCACCACTCTGGCAGAAAGCTCTGTGGAGCCCTGCTAACTGTGGCGTGCGAGGTGGAAGAAAACCCCAAACAACATGGATAATAATACCTAATCAATATTTTCTGATGAAAATATACAGCACTTGCTGTTTTATCTCATCATTTGATTTTTGATAGCTGGGGAAATATGGCAATATACACTCACCTGCCACTTTATTAGTGGTACCCCATGCTAGTAACGGTTGGACCCCTTTGCCTTCAGAACTGCCTCCCTAAATCTTCGTGGCATAGATTCAACAAGGTGCTGGAAGCATTTCTCAGGGAGTTTCGTCCATATTGACATGATGGCATCACACAGTCGCCGAGAATTTGTCGGCTGCACATCCATGATGCGAATCTCTCGTTCCACCACATCCTGGGAAAAGATGCTCTCTATTGGATTGAGATCTGGTGCCTGTGGAGGCCATTTGAGTACGGTGAAACCACATTGTCATGTTCAAGAAAACCAGTCTGAGATGATTCCAGCTTTTTGACATACGCGCATTATCCCGCTGAAAGTAGCCATCAGAAGTTGGGTACATTGGTGGTCATAAAGGGATGGATATGGTCAGCAACAATACTGAGTAGTAGGCTGTGGTGCTGCAACGATGCTCAATTGGTACCAAGGGGCCCAAAGAGTGCCAAGAAAATATATTCCCCACACCATGACACCACCACCACCAGCCTGAACCGCTGATACAAGGCAGGATGGATCCATGCTTTCATGTTGTAGACCCCAAATTCTGACCCTACCATCCGAATGTCGCAGCAGAAATCGAGACTCATCAGACCAGGCAACGTTTTTCCAATCTTCTATTGTCCAATTTCGATGAGCTTGTGCAAATTGTAGCCTCAGTTTCCTGTTCTTAGCTGAAAGGAGTGGCACCCGGTGTGGTCTTCTGCTGCTGTAGCCCATCTGCCTCAAAGTTCCACGTACTGTGCATTCAGAGATGCTCTTCTGCCCACCTTGGTTGTAACGGGTGGTTATTTGAGTCACTGTTGCCCTTCTATCAGCTCCAACCAGTCTGGCCATTCTCCTCTGACCTCTGGCATCAACAAGGCATTTCCGCCCACAGAACTGCCGCTCACTTCACTGGATGTTTTTTCTTTCTCGGACCATTCTCTGTAAAACCCTAGAGATGGTTGTGCTTGAAAAATCCCAGTAGATCAGCAGTTTCTGAAATACTCAGACCAGCCCAGCCCCTGGCTGGCACCAACAATCATGCCACGTCTTCAAAAGTCACTCAAATCACCTTTCTTCCCCATACTGATGCTCGCTTTGGCTTGAACTGCAGGAGATTGTCTTGACCATGTCTACATGCCTAAATGCACTGAGTTGCTGCTGCCATGTGATTGGCTGCTTAGAAATTAAAGTGTGGGCGGTGAGTGTATAGTGATACTGCAATATCGTGATAATATCGTATTGTGACCCTGAGTATCGCTGACATGTATCGAAATGCAACACTCCATGCCAATACTCACCTCTAGTAGCAGCCATTCCAAAGGTATTTTCCCACTTTTAATTGAAGATTTGGCCCTTTATGGGTCGGCTGGCTGGTCCCCTATATTCCTTTATAAACATCATCATTGTACTAAAATAATTCTTTCTGTGTCATGATTTGTGGACATTAAGATCTACAAAGAGAAGCATCATCTCCTGGTCAGACCCTGTAGCAATTCACTGAAAGGTTGGAGTCAGAGTAGAAAAATATGAAGAGGGGGTCAGACCAGTGGCTGGAAGTTGGAGGGGAGGTGGGCTGCTGGGAGCTTCAGGGGAGGAGGCTGCCATTGGGCTGGCGTTTGACTAGGGAACCACCCCCCCCAACCCCCCCCCATTAGAGCATCAATGCTCTATTGATGTTTTCAACTTCTGCAAACATGCTCTGTTCCAGTCAGAGTCAGGTAGAATACAGAGCTATAAAACATTTAACAATGGAGGGAAAACCCTGAAGGAAATGTCTGTTTGACAGCTAAGCAGACATTTTATACAGCTACTGAGAAAACCTACCTGACTGGAGGGAAGTATGGCAGAGAGGCCTGGAAACATCTAAAATAATAAAAACCTAAAATCTGGGAGCATTATAGGCTGTGAAAAAAACACATTTTATTTAAATATTTATACTAAATTCAAGGAGAAAGCATCAAATGCACGTTGGGCTAAAACTTTCAAAATACCAAAGCAAGAGGAAGACCCTCCTGGGAATTAACCCCCATAAGGCTGCAGGCCCAACATCCCATGGCTGGTACTGAGGGACTGTCGACAACAGCTGCCTGAGGTGCAAGTGGACACCATCGGTCCCTACCTGCATTAGTCCGTCACTATCGTCCCTGTCGCCAAGCAGCCCAAATAACCACCGTCCTACAGCCTTGATATCAGCAGGAGGAACCGATCCACCGCTGGTCCACACGACCCTCATCCACCTGGAGAGCAGAACCTCCTGTATCCACCTGCTCCTCTTTGATTTCTCCATCATCATCCCACAGACCTTAGTACAGAAGCTATGCTCTCTGCGACTGAGTCCTTCTCTGATGAACTGGATCCTGGATCTCCTGTCAGGAAGTACTCCCCCATCCAGCACACAGACCCAAGCAGGAGATACATTGAGAGACAGACCACCAGGCTGGGAAACAGTTTCTATCCTGCAATCAACACCTTTGTTTACAGATGTTGGAGATCGGCCTGTTTTTCCAATATGGTCATAACACTCTGACTGTGACTGAGTGGATGTGCTCCCTTCATCCTCTGACATGGGAACTGGCTCAGAGATCGTCTGCCTGGCTATGTGTTTCCTGGACTGGGCCGCCTTTTACAGCTGCTTTTTGGTTCTGCTGTAGGTTTCTTCCCGTTAAAAGGGAGTTTTTCCTCTCCACTGTCGCACAAGCATGCTTAGTGTGGGGATTGCCTTCTTGTCAAGAAGTCGATGCAAACGGTTTTCCTTTTAGATGGAAAACTTTAAATCAATTTGACTGGATGATCTGGTGAACTGTGTAAAAGTGCCTTGAGATGACATGTGCTGGGAATTGGCGCTATAGAAATAAACTGAATAGAATTGAACTGGAGCTTCATTTGTTTCTTTTTTTCTTTGATTTTTGAACTGAACGGTTCTCTATCTAACCTGGACTCCTCTCTCTCCTACTTTACATGTCTGGTGATAAAATATAATTTCTTCAGCAACAATGTTCTTCCTGTCAGATTAAAAACAAAGATTTATCACTGGGTAGGTGTTTGTGCATTCCTGTACCAATCAGGTAAAGGTCGTATCTCTTTTGTGTATCTCTTTTAAACAATGATTTTATGATATTGAATATTGATCTGAAAATCATTTAACACATCTCAAATTAAGCTAACGCTGGGGTCAAAGGTCACACAGGGTTGCTTTGAATTTAAGCATTAGCTTGTTTACACCAGCTTTACCAATGAAGCTGAGAAAGTCAATGTTTTTTTAAGGTGGCGGTTCTCGGAAGGTCATATTGGGAAGTTCTTACGTTAAATCTTAGCCTTCCCATGATTCTCCCGCATGTTCTTCCTATGGATACTGTCTGTCCACAAACCACACTGATTTTACCTTTCGGATGTGGGATGTCGCAAAAACACCTTACAATGAAACGCAGTGTTTCTCCATAATGAATTCAATAATAATGGGAAGAAATAAATAGTTTATTGTTCAGCTGTGAGCTTAAAACAGAACAAATCAAACAACTAAACAGCTGTTTGGGTTCAAATGAGAAATTTCTTGGTAATAAAAACAATTTTATCAGCTTAGAACGACACAGTCAATAAATCACCACAATTTCATCTTGGCTAAAGCTTCCTACACAATAAGAATAGAAACTGTAACATCAGCTTAGATGCTGCAGAGCAGAAAACGAGGCTGAATTAAAGCAGAACTTGTGTTAAGAAGATGGACGTACAGGAAGGACAGAGGCATCTTTTCTTTTCACTTTAACTGCTTTGTTTATCTGTTGGAAACTAGCAGGGCTAACCAGGCAGGAAATAAAACAGAAGAACATTTCAGTGAGATGCACTCAACATCACAGAGGAAGCTTCATCCTCTTAATGTAGCAGCGGCTTAGACGCGTTTCCTAATTGAGTTAAATAACAAAAAACTTCAATACGGAGCACTTTTCTTTGGAGGTAACATGCAATATTTTTTTAAGGATCAATAAAGCAGTGATCTGAAATACCGGCTTTAAAAACCCAACAAACACAGAGAAAGCAAACAGCTGACAGGCATCAGCTTCAGCAGCAATCTTACTCTCTGTAGCCTTGATCCTCCGCCTGATGACCCCCATCCGACACTTTAGAGAAACAGAAAACATTCTTCCCTTCTTCTTCTCTCCTCCTCTTCCACCTGCTTCTTTCTCCCTATTCCTCCTCCTCTGACCGGTGTAGTGTGAGCCAGGCTAAGAGTAGAAGTAGAGGCGCGGTGTTGAAGCTCTGGCCGGTCACATGGCAAAGAGAGGAAGGAGAGACAGAGAGAGCGAAGCCTCCTCCCCACTCCTCCATCCTTCACTCTCTGTGTGGGAAGAAGTCAAACTTAGCTGCCTGACATCTGTTTCCATCGTCCTCTGAGTCAAACTTCTTTCTCTTGATATTTTTCCTTCCTTTTCTTTCAAACCAACTCATGGATCCTATTTTTTTAATAGTTTGTTTTCACTTTGTTCAGGTTTACTTATGTTTTAAAGTATTTCCCTTTAATCCATTATCTAATTTAAAATCCTCCTTCTCACATATAAAGCCTTAAATAACCAAGCACCATCTTATATCAGAGATCTGATTTGTTCCTTATGGTTTTGTTCCTAACAGAGCACTTAACAGAGCACAATCTGCTCTCAATCTGCGAGGTTTACTAGTGAAAGTTCCTAGAATTTCTAAAAGTAGAATGGGAGGCAGATCTTTTTAGTTTACCGGAAGAGCTCCTCTCTCACTAGCGTGAAGACCAACGCCGCGCTACCAGTTTTAGTGCATTTGAGCAGTATCAACCTGTCTGCTTTTAATGTTAGGCTTAAAACTTTTCAGCCTTTTGATAAAAGCTTCTAAGTTAGAGTGGCTCAGGTTATCCTGAGCTATCTCTATAGTTCTGCTGCTATAGGCTTAGACTGCTGGAGGACATAGGACCCCTTTTCTTCATCATTCTGCTTCATTCTATCTCTATTCTCCACTCCACTGCTGCAGAATCTGTTACATTTAATTCAATCTCACTTTCTCTGCTTTTTCTCATATGTAGCTTCATCTACTGGTCTGTTCCTGTTTGGCTGTGATTCCATCCTGGAGGAGAAATATCAGCTGCCATCACATCACCTTTGTTTATAGATGTTGGATATCGGCCTGTTTTTCCAATGTAGTCCTGTTTCTCTCTGACTGTGACTGGATGGATGCCTGGCTGTGTGTTTCCTGGATGAGGCCGCCTGTGGAGCTAGTTCACAGTTGCCTTTTGTATCTCTGCTTCTGTCTCCTTGAATCCCAGCCGGCCTTGAATTGACTTAAATTAGAAAAAATGTTTTATTTTAACATATAAGAGAAACTGATAGAAACTAAAATGAAAATCAAATTGATTCAACCCTAAATCATTCTTCTAAAACTGATCATTATATAAACTTGGTATCTCATTTAGGTTTTACTTTACTCTTACAGAGTTTTAAAACCTTTTCCTATGGAAGACGATTAAGGTGAAAAAGTCAGAATCCAGATTTTAATCTCAGGATTCTGAGATTAAATTCATAATTCTGAGGATTTAAGTCATAATACTGAGGAGAAAAGTCAGAAATCTGACTTTAATTTCTGAGATTATATTCAGAATTCTCACTTTTCTCAGAATTCTCACTTTTCCCCATTAAACTCATAAAAAAAAAATCAGTTAACTTTATCATATTTTTTCCAGTAGCCCTAATCGTCTTCCTATTACTGACAAGCACATCTAAGCTTGTTGATTTTTGACACTCATTTTAAGCTCAGTTATCTAACATGTTTGACGTAGCATTAGCACTATTCCTAAATCTACTAAACGATGAGAAAAACTTTAATTCCTGCTTCCAGAGAAACTGTCTCAAACATTTCATTCAGCCTTTAAATACGCGTTTCTGTGAATCATATTGAATTATGATGAATTTGTTCTGCTGGTCAAACAGGAGCTGGTGTGATGTTTGGATTGAATGCAGCTCTAGAGGAAGGATGGATGCAAAGCAAAGTTCCTGGGTGATCCGCTGTGGAGCAGATTCAGCATTTTAATGAAGACGAAAGAAGCAGCTGATTGATGGGCTGGCAGAGCTGCGGACAAAGATCCGTTTAAAGCCTCTGATCGCCTTTAAACATCAAAGAGTTCAAACAGAAAAGCTTTAATAAACTCAAATGTCTAACGTCGTTGAGTGATGTTAATCTTTTTAACAAACTACTTCCTGGTTAATTTTCTTTGGAGCTCTAAAATGGACCTTTGAGGTCGCATCCTTTAATCTTAATCTCATCCATTCGTGTTTTTACTACTAGTCCTCAACTTAGTTTTTCTTCTCAGTCTGCAGAACTAATCTGGTTAGGCCCCCCCCCACCCATGAACCTGTCCTGCTCCAATTCATTGCTCAAAATCTAATGATCCACCTCTCACTCGCTCACCTTCCTGCCTATAATCCATTAAGGTCTCTCTCATGCTGTCATGGTAGCCGAGTTCAGAGGATGGAGGAAGATGGAATTTAATTTTTCTTTTAGAAAAATGAAAGCGAGATCAAAGCTGCAAATGGCTGGGCTCAGCTGAAAAGGGGGAAGAACAGAAACTAGGAGGTGAGGGTAAAGGAAACTGGAGGGGTCATATCAGATAAATAGATGATAGGAACTGGAAAAAGATTCCTGGAACTTTATTTTTGAATAAGATCAACTAAGCAAAGAAAAAAAAAACTGAATAAGGAGGGAGGCAATCAGAGAGGAAAACACAACAGAGTCATACCACTGGGGATGAAGATTACAGCACCAAGGAGCCAGGAAGAGGAGAGGGAAGGAAGAAATGAGAGGTGGAAGAAAATGACCTGACAGACGACGAAGACGGCGTGGAGAGAGAGGACCGATCCTGCTCAGGATCCTGCAGAGGATCTGAGAAGCTCCCAGCTTTGGGGAAGCCTTCAGCTCAGCCCGCACTGATGCAGTGGGCCCCCCACCCAATCAGAGTGGGCCCCCCACCCACACAGAGTGAAAGACTATTTTAGGTTCATTCCTCCATTTCTTCCACGTGTTTCCACAGCAGAGCTAAAAGTTCTGGTCGTCATGGTGACGAAGCAAAATGACTTGATGTCATATTTGATTCAACGATACGGATATGCTGCAAGACTGACGTCTAAGGCAGGCAGACCCCCCCTCCCATGAAAATACATATATTAAATTACCTTACTCTACATTTTTTAAACATCTAAACTGAAACAACTATGTGCATTTTTGAATAGCAGCAATTTGATGGTATAATTGACGTTAATACATAAATAAAATAACGTAAATTTGCTTATTTAAAGGCACATTCACATTTTTTTCAAATACCTAAGCAATCACCTACCAGTCATCATCTCCCCTCCACACACACACACACACACACTCGGGTCTCGTGCCCCCCATGGGCTCCTGTCCCCCGTTCTTGGAACCCCTGCTCTAAGGTGTATATATGCTGTCATTAATTCTTCTTTATTTTCTTATCTATAGTGAAATTTATTTCCACAAACTAAATAAACAGCAGCTCTGCAGAAGGTGTTGAAGTGTTTTTCTCTCATTTCTAACAATCACAACCCAATAATATGCAGTTTGACGTCTGCATATACTGTACACTGGAGCACACTGAAATGCAAAACAGTTTACAGCTGTGTGCTTGTATCAGAATATAAACCAAAAGCGTCGTTTTTCAGCTGCACGCACATCCTCAGAAAATTGCCAGCAAAAAATAAAAAAATAAACAATCCACCCACACATCTGCCTACATGAGATCAAGACTCACAAAATGTGATACTGTTGAGGCTACTGGAGAATGCTGAAGAAAAATGAGTGTGAGAAACTCCTAAAGTATGGAGGGAGTATCCTGGACTTCAGCTCAAAAATAAAACCAAACAAAGAAGCAAAGGCTCCTGATTGAGTCACCATCCCGAGGCCGACCCCCTCTATGAAATTACATGTTTTGTCAGTTTATTGCCTTTAATAGCACAACATCAGCAATGAGCTCAGGGAAACTGGGATTGCTGCTCAGCGGCTGTTAGACTTTAAGCTCCTTCATCCATCAGGGAGAAAGCTTCACTGCAAAGGAAAAACTGAAGATGGCAGCAATCTATGGAGGGAATTTTCTTCCTTTATTTATGTCAGAATTATGGGAGGCAGATCTTTTAGATATCAGCCCCCTCTCCTGTGGACCCAACTACCAGTTTTAGTCCATGAGGCAGACAATCTGACTAGGTTTAAGGGTACACTTAAAACTTTTTTGGTAAAGCTTATAGTTAGATTGGTTCAGATTATCCTGAACTATCTGTCTGCAGTTACCTACAATTTTGGAGAGGTGCAGCAGGGTCTGCGGAAGGGCGGGGGCATATCTGCTTTAACTGCGACACACAAACAGATGACCTGGCTTAGCATAAACCAGCCTTTACAATAAGCCACCCTAATCAGGAAATTGCAGACATTCATAAAAATACTAGCTTCCCTACCATGCCACATGTGATGAACCTCAGCGTCTGTCATTTTTTTCTTGCGTCTGTAAGCCTTGATTAGAATATTTTTTGTAGTATCCACTTCCCAAAAGTAAAGTCACCAAAGGCTGCCTTCTTTCCGTGATTCTCCTCAAACCTCCGAAATGCGCCGCAATGTTCATTAACCTGTTTCCCTCTATAGAGCAGTAGTACTGTACATCGCCACAGCGAGGTCGTAAGGTACAGAGCTCAGCACGGTTAACTGATCCAAGCTCGGCATGGATCGGTTTTCAGAGGGTAGTTTAAATGGGGCTTTAGAAAGCCCAACGAAACAGCAGCTCTTTTACCAATACTCCCACTTCCTGCCTGATGTGTTTCACTTCCATCTTCCACTGGATGGGTACCAGCGTGTCCAATTTCCTCTGGGCTGTAATTGGCCCCGCCCCCTACTTCCCTTTGATTTGCACTTTAGCTTATCAGAGTTTGGTGAAGGTTAAGACCCAAAATTCTTTACTCTATGCGATGTCTTGAGCAGCAAAGCAGAAAAAATCAAAGAAGCAGAACATGCTAACTCCATGAAGAAACACCTAGGCAGGGATTCAAACTCAGGACCTTCTTTATACAAGGTAGTAGTGCAGCAAACAACACACAAAAACATATTCATTTATATAATTTACATAAAATATCAGCTAAAAACTGAAAGACGGTAACTTTTAACATGCAGCCCTGTTCAGCCATTTGACTGAAGTAAAACAGGAGCATCTCTAAACAGGTTTGTCATTCAGTGCCACAACAGCGAGGCGAGATAAAACCTGCTGCATAGTGAACAACGCAGATAAGTAGAACAAGAACCGGCGGTCCAAAACGTGTTTAATAAATCATCACAAGAGCACAGCCCTCAGAGTATTGCACTAAGCCGACACCGTTCCTCACTACAACACAAGCAGTAATTCAGCTCTGTTTGAAAACAAGTCTGCACAGATTGAACATATTCCACTAAATTAAGGCCTGTTCTGCTGCCAACGCTTTTATCTGAATACACAAAAACATGTGTAGACCAACTTTCAGTGGCTTAGCTCAGAGATGGCGCCTCAGAAAAAAGTCAGATGAAATCAGACATCTGCTGCTGTGAGCTGCAGTCCTCAGCATGGTTTATGCAACAGTGCTAGAGTCAAAATATTGATTTTAGTAGAAAAGTGAAAGTCCTCTCCTCCACAGCCAGATTCAGGCAGCTTCTAAGAGATGAATTATTATTTACCATTAAGCAACAAGGCTCTGTGTGCTAAGCTGCATTAGAAGACAGGAGCATAGTGTAAACCTCACACACAAAATTATTTTCTATTACAGGACAACAGACTTTTAAAAGAGGCAAACAGGGTCTAAATATAGCTATGAAACTTTTGGTTATATTTTTTTATCTCTGTTACAATTTCAGGACGTGAGACGCTGAAAGAAAGTAGAAATGATTCATCGGATTAATGGAAAAGAATAGGTTTACAGCTGCTTTTTGTATCTCTGCTTCTGTCTCCCTGAACCCCAGTCGGCCTCAGCAGATGGCCGCTCACACTGAGCCTTGGTTGGCTGGAGGTTTCTTCCTGTTGAAAGGGAGTTTTTCCTCTCCACTGTGTGCGCTACAAGCATGCTTAGTGTGAGGATTGCTGAAGAGAGTCAATGACGATGCAATTAGCTGGCTTTCCTTAGATAGAAAACTTTGAAACAATCTGACTGGATGATCTGGTGAACTTTAAAGTGACCTGAGATGACATGTGTTGTGAATTAGTGCTATAGAAATAAACTGAGTTGAATTCAGAGGGTGCTACCTCTGTGGCAGTAGCTAGTTAGTTTGTTCCTAGAAAAAAATCCAACCTTCCTTCATTACTGGCAGACTTTGTGCTCACAATTGCTCTCCACATATTTAAAATGCGTATTTTGGTCACAGCGCTTTTTAAAACTTATCTTCCTACTTATATCTCATAGTGTCAGTGTCCACATTTTAAAAATGTTTATTTTTGTTATAACAGAAAAACCAGAGTCAAGAAAAGATGGACCGGAAGCCAGCAACAGGGAGCATGATGTAGGGTCTTTACAGGTAAGGAGAGATTATAACTTCTAATGGTGGGAGAAACCAGGCAGGGATTAGGAAAAGACTCACATGGTATTTTACAGGACAGGTGAAAGTGAATGAGATTGATAAATAACTCTGAAAATGTGATAATGGTTATGCTCCTGGATAAATGTCACCATATTTGGCAACCCTACATTTACAGCCTGCTGGCACAAAAGATGAATATGTTTTCAAATTAAACAATTAGTTTGTGAAGTTAAAATTTTGAATACGTTTTCTTTTTTAATTGCCTGAAATTGAAGTTCAGTGGCTGTGGCCACTGTTCTGTATGGCAACAATCAATAAATCCTATAGATGGCGCCAATCAGAGATACACTTTTTTATTTCATCTGCGATACTGAATACTAAAAGCATTATAGTGTAACTGGCTTATTATTTCGTTTTCTGGTTCTTATTTCTTATTTATTTAAACAACTTTTTGGTTCTTAAAAATCTATATTTGACCATCAAAGACACAACGTTTTCAGAATAAGGTCCCTTTATCAGGTTTAGAATATTAGGCAGAAAATGACAAATTATGACCGATAAAAACGATCCTACTATTCATAACGATGTACATATATAAAAGTTGAAAGAAGTATGACTTCAGAATCTGCTCTTTGCTGATTTGCCTAAAACTTCAATGAGGTTTTTTTTTCCAGCAATGCCTGATGTATCAGTGATCAGTAACGTTTGTATTGAAACTTTAGATTTCCACTGGAGGGCGCTATCGCACCTGGAGGGTGGGCCGGCACTGGAAAAACGATCTAAAATTAAGTAAAAATTTCCTAAATTAATTTTACTTACCCTTAGTTTGAGTAGGCAAATGGGATGATTTGCCAATGGAATTAGTATTTTTACTCTTAAAATTATATATTTAGATAAAATGCACTTAAAATAAGACAATGCAATTGTGTTTTCTTGTTTTAAACGTAAATCATCTTGTTCCACTGGCAAAATGTCTCTTTTACCTCCTCAATTCAAGAACAAATGCACTTATTTTAAGAAAAAAATGACTTATCTAGATATAGATTTTTTTCCAGTGTAGGGAAGATGTTTTGCTGCATATTTGTTTTTCATCTGACCATCTGTGTATATAAGGTCATGGAGTGTTGTCCCGTCTGGTCACCAAAGCCATCTGACTTTATCTCATTGATTCCAGTGTTTTTCCTTATTATCAAATGTTTCTCTGCTTCTCCTTCCAAGGAAACCTCCTATCTGAGGTCAAGTTCTTCCCATCCTATGTTCATGAATCTTCTGATCTCCATTTCTGGACTGGAAACCAAAGGCTTTTCTGTAAAGCCCGAATTTTACAGCAACATGGAAGGAAATGGACCTACAGACTGCCCCTGAAATAAAGAAAAATTTATTCCAAAAGAGTAAAAAAAACAATCCACTGGACTTGGTTTTCAAGCTTGAAGATGTTTCGCTTTGCTTCCAGGAGGCGTTTTCAATTCAAAATGTCAGAAATAGCATTGAGTTTATGCTTTACATAGTAGCCCAAAAACTTGTTTTGGCTTAGCCTCTTACACCCTAAGGGGGTATAAATAAATGTCTGCCTGACAAAAACACACAAAAGTAAATAACTCATAGCCTCACAGCTATTAGATTTAAGAAGAAACTTTTGGTACGTCTGTAAAGGTAAGATGTCATAGAATGGTTTTCTGGTGTCAGCACCATTGTAGCTTTGACCCTGCCTGAAATATTGGGGACAAAATACAAAATATTTTGCATTTTTTGAACCTCACCAAAATTTTCTTTGAAATAAACATTGCAAAACACTACCAAAATATTATTTATAGCACAAAAAAGTAGTACAGACTTTTTAAATCTAAATGTTGTGTAACTAAAATATACCAAATTTGGACTCAATCAGATGAATCATATTTATTTTAGAATGGTATTAGTGAGAAATTTCTTGGCGGAGAGGCCATTTTGGCTTTATTTATCCAAAAATGTCACCAAACTGTGCCAAATATGTTTTTTACATCAATACTTCTGGGGTTTGGTGGTAAAATTACGAGGGTCACGTAGCAGCTGAGACCCACCGGTGGGTCCGTAGGGTTCTAGGGGTTAGAAAACAGGTTAATTGTACTAGAAGAACGGGTCCTTGGGAATGGGGAGTCATTTTGGGTTCTTTTTTACCCTGCAATACCCGATACTGGGTTATGCCTCTGAAAGGGGGATCATTAGGGGCAATCGAAGGCTTGGCTGTCCAGGTGAGATGATTTGTCCCCTGATTGGGGGTGGGGGGGTTGAGATGATAGCAGGAAGGAATCAACTCTATCGCTGCATTTTACTTAAAGAAAAATATACACACCCACACACCCCGCCACACACACACAACAAAGAACAATTTCTTGGTACTGAAAAAATACAGCAGAAAACTACTTTTCCCACCACGGACTGAACAGCATGTTACCAAGCAACCAAGGTTGAACTTTTCAGGAAATCCTGCGTCTTTAGACCGTCCTGTTTTTTTTCCCTGCCTGTAGTTAATAACACTAGTACTTTAGTGTTACACTAAAACACTAATAACACAAGTATAAATTCAAATGACTGTTCCTTATCTTCCACCCTTCTCAGTTCCCCCATCAGTCCTCCTTTATTATTCCCACTGATTCACCCCCCCCTCTGGCTGAGATAATCTTCTCATTCATTTCACACATTAAACACTTTAAACATTATGAGCTCAGGGTATATTTGTTGGGAAAAGGGTCTTATACTTGTAAAAACTTGTAAAGCATAAAAAATAAAAACACAGAACTGGAGCAGCATGAACAAGAGTGAACAAATATGTGGTTAGGCCTATGGTTGACACTTGAACATTAAATGTTTGGGGGAGATTGTCTTCAGCCCCAATCCAATGGCTTTGAATGGATTTATTGTCCCCATCAGACCCATTCTGTGATTAGCTCTGTGGGATCCGAACGTGTTGGGGGGGGCAGAAAGGCTTTCAGGGTAAACATGCTGTTTTTAAGAACAGAAAGTAAAGAGAGAATAAGTATAAGGAGGGGTGAGGTGGAAGCTACTTATAGGATAAGTGGTGTGCACAGTCCTGAGTTAGTCTGTGATCTACCTTTACAGAATGCATTTAGATTTAACGTACCTAAAACAAAGACACCAAATTCAATAACCAATTCCATCCCTGAGAATAGATTTAAACCTGTTATATAAAAGAAAAAAAAATCTATCTTTCAGATACAGTATATGTTTGTTAGAGAGACAGAAAGAGGGAGGAAAGTCTGTGGTGTTTAACAGTAGCGTAACCATCTAATGCAAGTGAGTTATATTTGACTAAAGAGCTATCTCTATAGTTATGCTGCTATACTCTTAGACTGCTGGAGGACATAGGGATCCGTTTTTCATCATTCTGTTTCATTCTAGCTCTAATCTCCCACTCTGCAGAATTAGTTATTTCAAACGTTCTGCTCTCTCTTCTTTCTCGTAGTAGCTTCATCTGGTCTGTTCCTGTTTGGATGTGACTCCATCCTGGAGAGAAATATCAGCTTTAATTCACTTTTATAACTAGTGAAACAAAATAGTCATATTCATTTTTTTTAAATAAAATATAACCAATGGTGTTTGAGTCAACCAATGGTGACTGAGTCAACCAATGGTAAGAGGGTCAACCAATGCTGAGAGGGTCAACCAATGATGAGAGGGTAAACCAATGGTGAGAGGGTCAACCAATGGTGAGAAGGTCAACCAATGGTGGGAGGGTAAACCAATGGTTAGAGGGTCAACCAATGGTGACAGAGTCAACCAATGGTGAGAGGGTCAACCAATGGTGAGAGGGTAAACCAATGGTGAGAGGGTAAACCAATGGTTAAAGGGTCAACCAATGGTGACAGAGTCAACCAATGGTGAGAGGGTAAACCAATGGTGACAGAGTCAACCAATGGTGAGAGGGTAAACCAATGGTTAAAGGGTCAACCAATGGTGACAGAGTCAACCAATGGTGAGAGGGTAAACCAATGGTGACAGAGTCAACCAATGGTGAGAGGGTAAACCAATGGTGAGAGGGTAAACCAATGGTTAGAGGGAGTAAACCAATGAGGATTTGGGGTCAGCCAATGGTGACAGAGTCAGCCAATGGTGAGAGGGGTCAGCCAATGGTGAGAGGGGTAAGCCAATGGTGAGAGGGTCAATAATGGTGCGAAGGTCGGCAATGGTGAGAGGGTAAACCAATGGTTAGAGGGTCAACCAATGGTGACAGAGTCAACCAATGCTGACCGGGTCAACCAGTGGTAACCGAGTCAACCAGCGGTGACCGAGTTCAACAGTGGTGACCTGGTCAAAGAAAGGTGACAAGGTCAACCGATAGAGACCAAGTTAACAAATGGTGAATGGGTCAGCCAGTGGTGACCAGGTCAGCAATGGTGACTGAATCAAGCAATAGTGAACAGGGCAACCAATGGCCAACTGGGTCAACCAATGGTGACCCGAGGTTAAACAATGGTGAATGGGTCAACCAATGTTGAGAAGGTCAAACAATGGTGACCAAGTCAATCAATGGTGAACAGGTTAACCAATGCTGACCGGGTCAACCAGTAGTGACAGTCAACAAATGGTTACTGAGTCGACCAATGGGGAGCGTGTCAACCAGTGATGACCAATTCAACCAGTGGTGTCCTGGATGTGTTTCTGCTTGTACAGATGAGGGGATGGTACAGAGCAGGTAGTGACAGAAATAAACAACTCAGTCTCAGTATCTCAAGTTTTTAAGGAAATCATCATCATCATCATCATCATCATCATCATCATCATCATCATCATCATCATCATTTAGTTCAAGATACAATAGGTACACATACAATAGGTCCACATAAAAAAAAAACTATTGGTGACTCTTTAATTTAGCCCTAAAACTTTATTTCTGATTCATCCTCCTGTTGTTGCTCCAGACCAGGCCAGGGCCCGAGCCCCCAACCGCCTCTTTCCTGAGCTTTGCGCTGATGTCCTGCTGCTCCTGGCTGACTTCCTGCCATGGTGAAATCGCCCTGATATCCGTTTACTGCAGCCATGTCTTTCTCCTACACTCCTTTATTTCTGTCTTCTTTTTCATGGGTGTTCTCTAAACATTTCTTGTTGATTTGATCCATGATGAAACAGAAAGCAACAGCAACCCCTGCTGTTTAAATCCTGCAATGCAGAAATAATCCGTCACTTTCTTTTGCTCCAAAAGCCAGGGATAGAGGACAAGAGACAATGCATCTGTATGCTAGTCTCTTGGAACTACAGGAAAAAAATACCATCAGCATCAAAGCCCAACATGGGAAGACTTCTAAAAATGTGCTTCAACGGATTCAGGGTAAAAAAGAAGATTTCTGAAAAGGTGGGCAAAGGTTTAATTCTGATCATTTTGTGGGACCTTGATGAGCCTCAGTGGACAAGGTTAGCTTTTCCTTTTCTCCATAGCTAACATCCTAAATGCAGGAGTTACCCACCAGACACACTGACAGATAAAAGGATGTTTAGATCACAAAACAACAACTCTACTTCCCACCTACATTCCTGAATTATTCAGTGTGGCTCTCCAAATAACAGGGAGATGCTCTTTTTTATTCATGCTTTCCTCCATTTTCATGTGATTCTTTTTGATCTCAAACTGGCAGTTAGAGCTGATTATTTTTACAGTAAAATGATTATTACAGGATGGAATAACAAGCTCTGTGTTCAAAGATATTTTAAGCAGATTTTCTCTCAGACTCTGAACAATGTGTCACAATTCAGTGAATAACTCATGAGGTTGTCCTCAACGATGTTAAAGCTCATCCAAAGGCATCTGCCTATGTATATAAAACGTTTTAAAAAGCTGCATAAAGCAAAGAAACTGAAAAAAACAAGATAATGTGATTATTTTCTTCTCATATGTCAGGTCAAAGCTAAACTATACCTTTAGCTCTGTTTCTTTTGAAAAAAAAAATAAATGTTTGAATGAAAATTTGAAAAAAAAAAATCTAATCCAGAAATGAAACTTTGAAAATCTACTTAACTAGTAATAGTTTTTAGGTTTTTCTGGGGTTTTTTCCATTCAAATTCATGTTTCAAATCTAAATTTTGAAAAATTAATTTTCATAAATACAAATTTTACAGAGAACCTACTTTTACTAAATATATTCTTAGCAGTTTGCCTTTTTCCAGATGTCCTCCACATTTTTATTGGTCAGGAGCGAAACAAAATGTAAAAAAATATAACACTGAAAAAAACCCTGAAAAAATAGGTTAAAATGATAAACTATGAAAAAACAGGTTAAAAATATATTTGAAAAACTAAAATATGAAAAATACATTTAAAAATAAACTATAATTTCAAATAACTAAATCAAGCGAGCAGCAAAGTTTCTCTCACAACCAAATCAAAGTTTAATGTGTGGAATGCATCTTTTTTTTATATTTCCATTTACAAAAGGTGCATTCAACAAAATGGAACAAAGCTCACCCGATATGTTTGTCCTTAATAAAGTGATATCAACACTACTGCCTTCAGGAGATCCATCTGGCTCAGTCAGAGAGGACATTTTGGCCGGCCTCCGCTGCATCTCATTGGCAGCGCATCAGCTGGATGCTGCCTCACCAAGAGGATGGACTGAACTGTTTAACCAGGTAAGTGACACACACGGATAATCATCTTCCATCAGATTATCGTGGTTACTTACCTGTGTTTTCTCCCTCAACCAGTGCAGGAGATGGGTGGTGCCCCACCTCCCCCCACAGTTGCTGCATATCCGCAGCCACACAGCTCTACGTTCCGTTTTTCTGTTTGTGTAAATAAACGCTTACAAACTTCCCACTGTCTGTCTCAGCTGAATACTGCTTCCTACATTCTGAGTTGATTACAGGAGGTGGAGCAGCTGGTAGGCTGGTGTAGCGGCAACATCCTGATCCTGAACATGGAGAAGACGAAGGAGATCATGCGTCGAATTCAGAACAGTCCTAACCACGCTTACGCCCGCTCATCAACAGCTCAGCTGTAGAGGGGGTCAGCAGCATCAAATTCCTGGGGGGGCACATCACAGACACCCTCACCTGGAATGTAAGCACACCACCTCACTGGTCAAAAAGAGCCCAGAAGTGCTTGGACTTCCTGCAGAGGATGAGGAGAGCCCACCATGCCTCCCCACCATCTCCAGAAGCACCATAGAGGCGTTCTGACCAGCTGTCTCACTGTGTGGTGTGGAGGCTGCAGCGCTACCAGACTCTGAAAGAACAGCAGTGGTGAGAACAGCAGAAAGAATCATCGGGGGCTCCTCATCCCTTCTTTAAAAACATTTCATCCTAAGCACGGTGTGTCCCAGCCCATAACATCATCAGTGACCCTTACAGGGTCACGGGACCCCCAAACAGGGCAGAGTTTCACAAAAAAATCATTTTTAGGGCAGGTTAGGCTATAGAAGCACCGATTGCCCACCAGAGGGTGCCCGGACACTCTGTATAACTCAGTATACGACAATTGGCAGGGGACAACCCGCAATATTTTATATTAGATATTAATATGCATCTAACCATGGGACAGTCTGGTAGTTCTTTTCTTTTAGCCAATCCGGAACACCGAGACATTGGACATGTCCTAGGATTGGTAAACGTTGGACAAGATGAGGCATTTGGCGAGGGACAAAAGACGGGATTGAAGTTGGGGACATGTCTTGGGATCAAACAATTTGACAACCCGGAGCATTTTGAATGGGCCAGCACTCAGCATTAAACCAATTTTTGCTCACCAGGGGCACGGCCACCCAAGGGAAATAACCAAGGGACAGAGGACAATATTGAAGCTCTGGACATGTCCTCGGATCAAACAACATGACAACCAGGAGCATTTTGAATGGGCCAGCACTCGGTATTAAACCAATTTTTGCCTCACCAGGGGCACGGCCATCCAGAGGCACTAACCAAGGGACAGAGGACAATATTGAAGCACTGGACATGTCCTCGGATCAAACCATGTGACAACCAGGAGCATTTTGAATGGGCCAGCACTCGG
>JAGKQL010000041.1:2740150-2750587 GCA_018398635.1 Cyprinodon brontotheroides
ACAATATTTTTACTTTACACAGAATTTAACACTGAAATAAAAAGCAAGTTTTTTATGCATCTATGTTATACATTAAATTTTTAATAAAAAAATATAAAAAGAAAAAAGAAATTTTTTAATCTAAAGTGTTTTTTGAAGTAGAGAACAACAATCGTTCATCTTGGTTTATAGACAATTTCCTGATTCACACATTTTATAAAAACACCTAGAACTGACCGTTTTTGTTTTTCTTTCTTTTTCTGTCTTAATGTTGGCAGTGGGCTTTTAGGCTGCCCTGCAAGGCTTTAAACCTGGGTTTTAAATGGAGACTAAGCCATTCTCAAGCACATATCAAGGTGCTCAATTTGAGCCTGGATCAGATTTATTTTTGATTCTGTTCATGGTGGAGAATCACTGCTTCACAGCAGCAGGTTGAGCCAAACATCCTCTAAATGTGCAGGGTCATCTTTGAACACACCACTATAAAAATTCATATTTTGTAAATAATTTTACAAACTAACATAGGGGCATACAAGAAGGTTTGTGAGAATAAAAAGAAAGGCCACTGTGGTCAGAAAATGTAGATTTCTCTTATTTCATACATTGATTTATGCTATTTACTCACTGTAAGACTTTTTTACTCTGTTTCACCTGCAAGGCCACACAATGTCTGAGTGAGGGGTGTTTGTAGACAAGACATACTTATTCCCATAACAAGCCAGATTCTTTCTCAAGGTTTATTCATAACATTTTACTGTTTAAGCAAAGCGTTTCTAATTTGTTTTGACTCTGACTACTTTCCCTTGTTGTAAGTAAGGGGAATGAATGTGGTCCAGATCAGAACAGGGGTGGTTACCATGCAATAAGGGCCATCTGATGAACTGTTCTCTCTTTACAGAGATAAAAATAAAGTGCAGACTAAGTGAAATCCATTGATCTCTGTTTTATTGTGTTGGAGTAAATAGTTGAATAATTTTTCCCCACGACAGCCACCTTATGATTTTGTATGGCTTAGCAGAAACATTAGTCTCCATGATGTGTGAAATAAATACGTGATTCTGTGGAAATGTTCAAAAACCATTTTGTTGTCGTCTCTTTACAGCTCCACCCTATTTTACCCTCAGCCTTTTCTTTTCTTTCTCATTACTTCAGTTCTCCCGTCACCTTGCTTGTTCTGTATCCTGTTTAATTTCTGATTCGTGTCCCTCCATAATAAGTTCATCATTATCTCAGTGGGAAAGAGCAAAGACACACAGCACTCCATAATATGTTAGCAGGTAGGAATGGAAATGCAGGGTGAACATTTCAGCTCAGATGTATTGCACAGGAAATGACACGAATTATCAAACAGAAATCACCTTGTGGAAACTCACTTTGAAACTAAGGATACAAACACAGGCGAGTGACGGTAAGAACTCATCCTGTGGGCTTAGGAATGATTTTCAATCACTGGAATGAAAAGATCGGATCTTGTCGGGAAGGTTTTGGTGTGTGTGAAAAGATCAATAATGTAGTCCTCACTAGGATATGAAACTGTCATCGAGAATAATTAATGAGCTTTCTGTCGGTGCTTCTGGAAAACATTTGAGTAAATAATTCACCAGTAAAACTTTTCATTTATAGAAAACAGTTTGAGTGCTAATATTGAAAACGAAGCCCAGCCCCAAGGTGAAATGTGCCAGACTTAATGTTTCCTTCGTAGAATGACTCAGCATCAATGAAGGTAGAAAATGCACCAAAGGAATTAGAAAAGTCTTATCAATTTGTAAGGATAACCAGATTATTAACCTAATCAATTAATCAGCTCATCATTTTTTTTCAATTAATAACCGTAAAATAAAACAATATTTTAAAGACCTTTTACAGAATTTACGGCATATTCAACGACAAGGAAATCATTGTTGTATATTCAAAACAATTTTTTTTTTTTTTACAATTTTGACATAATTACTGTGGAACTTGTTAGAATCTGTATAGTCCAGTTAATGAATAAGTGATTAGTTAAATAGTTATCTAAACATTGGATTAATCAGTGTTAATCTGACTAGCAAAGTGATGGTCAAAATATATATAGACGAAAAATAAGCCAAACATCCCAGGATCAGGACATCTGGGATTTATTTATTTAAATGATTTATTATCATTAATATAAATGATACCATATTTTTTTTTTACCTCTAACCTCTAATTTTCTTCATGTCTCTGAACATTTAAACTGCTTAAGGAATAGGACCAAATAGAATTAATTCACAAGCGAGGATATGCTTCTGCTGTTTAACTTTGAATCTGAGCATTTCCCACTTAGATTGCATATTCAGTTGGAATTTGCTGCAAATAACGTGAGGTGTGACACCCAGGAAAGGAGACTTGTCAACACAGGATGTGTCATGCAGGCAGACCAACAGAAACAAACGTGTGACCAATATTTGGGCCTGCTCTGCTATGAATTCCCTCGAGGCTGTGGTTCAACTGACTGGATGATTAATCATTTGCCAGCTTAGACAAAGCCCATCATCGTACCGAGCACAAAGGCTGCTCAAACTTCAGGGAGAGCTGAATGGTAGCATAAGAGCAGTTTCATCTACTCATAAAAAGATTTGCATAATGAGAGTTTGTGCGTGTAAAGGATGTAAAGGAGATGCGAAAACAGCCAGCAGTTTTTGTACCACGGCTTGTGAATAGTAATACCTGTGTAAACATGATAGCCTTCATTATTTACCACTTCATAAAGGAACAACATTTCCGGGAGTACTTTTTTGATATATCGTGATGCATCTGGAGATCTGGGAGGCTTCTTACTGTCTGCTGACATTCAAATAATGGAGGTCTATGGTGCCGAGACAGAAAGGTTCATAAAAGTCCACAAAAGCGTGTCCGCAGTCACTCCAGAGCGCTCGTCCAATGTATTCCAGTATACAGGTGCGTAGCGCCCAGTAATTTACTTCGAAACTAAGTTAGTTTGTAACGTTTGCAGAGCATAAACAGCAGTGTATAGATTTTCCTGAAAGTCATAGCACCTGCTTAGCTTATCACGGCCGCCACGAAGCCGGCAGACCAAACCAGATGAAGAGTGCGCATTCAGCGTCTGCTCTTCCAATAATGCAAGCCGTGTAGAAGAAGAAATGTGCGGATTTACCCGTGCAAGAAAAGAAACAACGTAAAGGAAAATGTCTACTGAGGACTTCAGTGGTGAGGAAAGGCATGAGTTATTTGCTTCAACTGAATGCGCTTTGGTTTGGTCTGCTTTCGGCTTCCGTGAAGGTCGTGATCGCGCATGCGATGTGCGCGCTTTCAGGAAATCCTATACACTACTGTTTATGCTCTAAAAACATTCTAAAATGACTTTGTTTCAGGTAGAAGTCTGGATGCTACCCACTCAGTGACAATTTTTGGAATACATTGGACGCCCAGTATGGAGGAATATTGACACGTTTTTTGTGGACTTCTATGGACCTTTCTGCCTCAAAGCACCATAGATCTCCATTATTTGAATGTCAGCAGACAGCAAGAAGCCTCCCAGATCTCCAGATGCATTTTAGAGATACCAAAAAGTACTCCAGGAGTAAGTTGTTCAGCATGGGGGGTGAATAAAAACAAAGGCTAATCATGTTTTGGGTGTACTATTCCTTTAAGAGAAGAAAGTGAAAAACATGTTTTAAAAAGTGCTGATGGTTGCATTTTAAAATCTTAACAATAAAAGAAAAGATAAAATCAACTCTGTAGCCCAAACCTACGTGTTAACGGGTTGGCAGCTTCATAAAGCAAAGAGCGGGCTTCCATGCTGCCACTTGTAAGTGTAATTATTTCATATTCTATTTCATTAACCTAAAATCTGTAGTCTAGCGAACATTAATTCTGTATTTTCAAACAAGTGTTGAAGAGTTATAGCTGTTTTTATTTCTTTTTACATTTGTATTTTTCACTTAAAAATTCTTACTCTTGTGTTCTTAGGTAGACAATCTGAGTTCTGTCCAGGGACGACAGATGACAAAAAGCCTTTTTTCTAATTCTAGTGCATTTGCAGGAATGCTTATTAATGTACACTGTCCCTGTCAAATAAATATATCTAAAAAAATGTTTTAAAATATATCCATTGCAAATTCTAGCTTTGCTTTGAATGACATTTTGACATCCAGTTCCTGCATATATATCATTTTTTCTGAACCAAAACGTAGGCTTTAGAGAAGGAATCATCAAAAACAAAGACAACAAGCTGAAGACTTTTCATTCTGATGCCGTCAGCGCTGAATGAATGAGGAAACTTGGCACAAGTGTAAACTGTGCTTAAAGAATCTGAATTTAAACTTTTATTTTCATCCTTATGGCTGATTTAAAATCACAGTTAAAAGGTATTTTACGGTTAGTGAACAGAATTAATTTAATTGAAAATATGCATGTACCTGTTTCCCATAAAATAAAACATCCTAAAGATTAACTGGGCTGCTGTCTGTCCTGTGTCCCACTCTGGTGCTAATCAGCTACTTTGATTGTATTAATGAACTTAAAGAAAGACAGCATTGCATTCAGACTAACAAAGCCCTGCTTTGCTGTGTGTGGCTGTTTAGTCTCTAACGCTTTTTTCACCTATCTTGTCCATCACTGCTTTCTATTTTGTTTCTTCTGCCTTCATGTCAAAGCATGATTGAAGTCTTTCTTACGTGGCGGCGTCAAAGTTCTCACTCACACTGTATTCAAACTGACAAAGTGACATAACTGTATGATTATCATCACCCTAGTTAAATAAGCACTGCGTATAATGAAGCCCATTCGTGTGCTCCCATCCATAGAGCTAAGTAATGTCTGAATGTTAGCAGAAAGCGTGACTGAGCTGCTTCCACAACGGATGCAGTGGCTGCTTTGCTCCTCCAGTAGCAAGGACAGTTTATTGCTATTCAAGGTTCTCTATGAAAACGTAGTAAAACACATTAACGACCCTGCAGTGGTTAACTAAAGGAGAGAAGAGGAAAGCAGGGGATGAGATGATGATGCTTCAGTTAATGTTCTAAATAGGAAACTCAGAGGTCACTAAACAGATTAGTGTTTAATTTCCATTTAAGGGGAGAGGCGGCATAGTGGTTAGGGCATAAAGCTAAGAATTTCCAATGTGAGATCCATAAAGTTCAATTATTATCATTAAACAAATTCAGCACTTCTGTAGTTTACTTTTTTTTTTTTTTACAGATCACAGATGCATCAATATGGAGGCTTAAATTCAATTCAATTTATTTCTATAGCACCACCACAACACGTCATCTCAAAGTACAGTTCACCAGGATCATCCAGTCAGATTGATTCAAAGTTTTCTTTATCTAAGGAAAACCAGTTGATTGCATCGACTCATTGACTTTTCAGCAATCCTCACACTAAGCATGCTTAGAAGCACAGTGGAGAGGAAAAACTCCCTTTAACAGGAAGAAACCTCGCTAAGCAGAACCAGGCTCAGTGTGAGCGCCATCTGCTGAGGCCGACTGGGGTTCATGAGACAGAAGCAGAGACAATAAAAATGAGCAGAGATACAAAAGAGACGAGCTGAGGGCAGCTCTCATGTCAGAGGAGCCAAAATGAAATAAATAAGTGTAAAAAAAAAATAATAATAATAATAAATAAATGTGTATCAGGAAACAACAAAAAATAGATTTATCATGAAATAATGAAATGTTAAAATTATGAAATGTACTGTTTACTTATTCAATACATCACTACATAATGGAATGTTTCAATAAATTAACCATAAAACATATATATATGTATATATATATATATATATATATATATTGTTTCCTGATACACATTTATTTATTATTATTATTATTTTTTTTTTTTACAGTTATTTATTTCATTTCGGGTCCTCTGACATGAGAGCTGCCTCTCAGCTCGTCTCTTTTGTATCTCTGCTCCTTTTTGTGTAAAAATATATATATATCATTTTTTTTTTGAGATGGTGAGCCTTTGTCGGTCAGTGGGCGGGGCTAACGCTGATTCCACTGGAGGCTGGAGCTGCTCACCAGATGAGCTGTAATTATGCCAATGTCAAACACCTTTTTAAAATAAAACTATTTCTATCCCTAATTGCATGTATATATTATTAACTTTAGTGTGAAAAAACAGGAAGAAGTTGTCGTCTTTTCAAGTGAGAAGTAGCCAATCAGACGTCAGGATTTCCATTGAGGCAGCTCTAGTCCCACCCATTGAGTTTGATGGATAGACAGTCAAAAAGATTTCATGGGGTCTGTTAAATATGGATAAATAATGAAATAGAAATGAATTTATTTAACTGAAATTACATTTATCTGTTTATTGTAATATTTTAAATGTATTAAAACTTATTCAGTGATAGGTTTACTTTTTTACTTTACGTTTAGTTGTTAAATGAAACCTATTCTATAATTTTGATTTTATTAAACATGCAATGATGTCATGGTACATGTATTTGTTTCAGGGTTCATTTAATTGAAAATTGAATGGTTCATTTATTTATTTAATTTTATATTTTGTTATTTTATAATACATGTATTTCAGGCTCCATTCCACTTTTCATCACATGTATTAGGATTTTTTCCCCCATGTATATATTCTTATACTGTGTAATTCCAGTTTTGCATTCATCCAAAAGTGAAAGCATTTGTCCATACATTCTATTATGTTTTTTTAATGTAATTGTGTTTTTTTAATCTTATATTTACATTTAAATCCTTTTAAAATGGATTAAGAAGTTTCAAAAGTAATAAAACTGACACCAATCAGCAATGTGAACAATTTATTTAATTAATCTATTGTTTTTATCAAAATTATTCATAAACTAAAGCTTTAATTACTATGTTAGACTCTACTCCCATACGGACCTATCCTAATTCCTTTATTTATTTATTTTTTTAAACTTAAATTATTTCTATCTTCAGGATGAACTAAAATGTGGTATAACACCTTAAACAGAACAATAAATCTCCTTTCACTTGTTACAAAACACAGAAAAAATATCTTTCATGTGAAACTAAATTATAACTTGCCTTTAAAGTACCTTATTTCACTCTTAAATTGTTAAAACTCTTGTAATAGACCTAAATAGCTTGGTAAAAATTACCGTGCTTCAAACAGAAAACATTTCTTAAACTTCAGCTTGACTTTATGCAACACTGCTTACCCCCTTAAGCACTTATAGAGTCCCTTTCAAAGTTAGCAAGATTAATTCACCTCTTCACATTTAACTTATTTTAAACGTGTTACTTGGTGGTAAATTAAGCCCGCTGCACTCCTGGACATCTGCTGCCTTTGGTTTGGGACATTTCAGCGTGCGGTCAGTCTTTCCTTTGATGCTAGAGAGTGTTTAATTGACATTTATATGCTCCAAACTGTCATTGCTTTCTCTAAACTTACTGATCTGTAAATTCATATGTGATGGACATTGTG
Organism: Cyprinodon brontotheroides; assembly: GCA_018398635.1. NCBI lineage: Eukaryota > Metazoa > Chordata > Actinopteri > Cyprinodontiformes > Cyprinodontidae > Cyprinodon > Cyprinodon brontotheroides. The sequence goes on from JAGKQL010000041.1 coordinate 2,747,537, forward strand.
TGTTTAATCCGGCACCTGGACTAACCACAGAAACAGAGGAATGGGAATTAGGATTAATGTGTCAGATTAGCATTTTAGGTTAAATATGAGGTTCTGTATTATGTTGGGAAATAGAAAGCTTCTCTGCTTTTCTCTCAGTTTCATTTTTTCCTTTTTCACCAGGAGGAGCATTGAGACAACTCACTGTTTTCTTTGAATAAAAAAATAAATAAATAAATAAAACACAGGAATATCTGTAATATAATTATTTATTTTCGTCAGCTAACACCAGATTATTCATTGTTTATGTTGGCAGTCTGTCTGAGTATTTCTTCAGTTTTGGAATCAGGGAACTGTCAAAGTTGACTCATTAAAACTCAGCTGCATGAAAGAATGTTGTTTTGTGACTGTCGCTCCAATATTCATTCGCTAACCTATACTCCATCAGAGTAGAAAGACAAAAACATCTCCAGAAAATCGAACAACGTTAAGTTGCTCCCTGAGCGACGCTGTTGATTCCAGTGTTTTCTGACTTCCTGAAGGAGTGAAATGGGTCACGAGTGGAGCAGAGTGTGCAGAGGAGATAAAGCTGAGCTGTCTTTCACACCACGGCTCTCCTGAGGTCTCACACACAAACGGACATGAACTCACGGAGCACGTTCTGAATTCTCAGAAGAGACATTCTCAGTTTAGAAATCACCGTTTGGATCGCAGGACATGATCGACCATCTGATCCACACATTTAAAGGGGTCATAGAATGCAAAAACGAGTTTACATTGCCATAGATGAACAATGATACTTCAGTGGGGGAAATGGAGAAGTTCAAAACGCATCGACACCTCCTTTCTCTGCAAATCTCACTATTCTAAACTTCCACCATAAAACAGGCGAATCCAAACGAAGCAGTTAGTTGACATAAACTCATGTATCCCTTTAGAAATGTACAAAACACACCAAAAAGTAAGCAATTAAATAGTTTTTTGTACATGACTAAAGGGATACACGCCTGTTTAGATAGTTTAAAGTCTATTTTTTGTACAAAATTAAAGGGATAAACTAAAGGGATGAACTGATTGTCACAGACTGCATCAAACTGACCATATAAATGCGTTATTTGCACCATGTGTTTTTTTCCTCCCACAACGTTTATGTTTGATCACTGCTGCACTTTAAGAAACGGAAATGTCATGAGAGCTGTGCAAAACGAAATTTTGTTTTTGTGTACATTCTGTTTATAATTCTGCTGAGATTTCTTCCTGTTAAAATGGAGTTTTTCCTCTCCACTGTCGCTACAGGCATGGTTAGCGTGAGGGATTGCATTCAGGTCAATGTGTCAATGCAATCAACTGGTTTTCCTTAGATAGAAAAAACTTTGAATCAATGTGACTGGATGATCTGGTGAACTGTAAAGTGCCTTGAGATGACATTTGTTGTGAATTGGTGCTATATAAGTAAACTGCATTGAATTAAATTGAAACTAACAATAAGTTAGACTAAGTATTGAGGTCGTCTATATGAGGTGATTTTTATCTGTCCTGCATCCTGATTCAGAAGTCAAACTGGACGAAACAGAACTGACGGTTTATCGGATTACACAAATAAATAAGGAATATTTGAAAGAAACAACAGTTTCTATTGTTGGACCAGAAAAATATACAAAATAATTTAAAGAAAAGTTGATCTGAATGGAAAGATTGAGTAATGAGACATTTTAAAATGTGCAAAACATTACAGAAAAACGCAAAAGGTCAAAGCAGTGGCATGAAGAAAAACTTAATTTTTCATTTATCAGCAAAGGCAACTCTAAACAAATAAGAGCTTAAACGGATTCAAAACAAGTTGCAGCAGTTTTACAGCCACCTGGGAGTTTGTTCCAGTTTAGTGCAGCACAAGATGATTCTATAGAAAAAGTACAGGGAGGCTTCATGCACCGTTTACAGCATGATTCAGCAGAAAAACAGCCAGAAGGAACATTGGCAGTAATGCTTTTAAGCTTTTATCTAACCAGCTCTTAAAAAAACCTCACCTCATGACTATATAGATAGACAGAGCACCTATATAGCACCAATATAGAAAAGGGTGCAGATAAAGATACTGTCAGCAAAAAATGCAAGAACTAAGCATTGTTTTTACAGTAGAAAAAGTTACGACCTTCATCATAATTCTGTTGCTAATTCAGAACAAAGATGCATTTTTTTTAACGCCTGTTTCTATGGAAGAGCAGAACCACCACATTACCTAAAATCATTATGAGCTCATCTGACTACAATCAGGTGGTTCTCTAGCTTCTAACCATTTCGATCATTTAGAGCTCTTCACACCTCGTTGAGCCAGCTTATACCCGACCTCCCAGAATCTTCTAAAACGCCGGCATTTCTATTTAATAACTTTCTATTATATTCCAGGAAACACACAGCCTGGCAGACGAGCTCGGAGACATCTCCCATGTTAGATGAGATGAGAGCAGACCCAGACAGTCACAGCCAAACAGGAACAGAGCAGATGAAGCTAATATGAGGAAAAAGCAGAGAGAGCAGAACGTTAGAGATTGAACTAACAGATTCTGCAGAGTGGGAGAATAGAGATAAGAAATGACAGTGACTTGATGTGTGGATTTTCAGGCATAAGATTCAGTTTAACAAACGTTTAAACAGACCAGATGACAATAATAAGCTTCCAATGAGCTTCAGGAGAAACGGTCTCTCCATCCCAGATCTGATCTAGCAACAGTAACGTCGTTAAACACATTTAACCCTTTCATGCATAGTGGTCACCACAGTGGACAGTTGTTAAATGGTTGTTTTCTCTTAAATTAACATGTTTTAATGTCACATTTGCACATATGCTACTACAGTGGACGCTAATGTATCATCCTGCCACTTATCAAACTGCCACCTACTCGTCAGCCTTTGCAAGTGACTTTTTTTTTTCCTCAAAAAAACAAAATGGCCGACAGAGGAGCACATGGGTTGTGAGGGAGAGGAATATCTGCTCATTCCTTCTATTCTAGGCGATCCTTGCAGGTAAAAAAAATATGGGGACATCAAGTAACAATTAAGGAGTTAAGTATA
>JAGKQL010000041.1:2765089-2803775 GCA_018398635.1 Cyprinodon brontotheroides
ACCCGTTACTAGCATGGGGTACCTAATAAAGTGGCCGGTGAGTGTATGTGTGCTTATGAAACATTTGAGAAAGGGGTACTCCACTCTGTCTTGTGATTCTGGTGGAGCATCCTGTCTTTATGAACTGATCAATTATTCTGTCAGAGCAATACTCTGTTTGTAACCATGTGTTATGTTCTGTTAATAACGCGCTCTGCAGAGGAGGTCCGGTAGAGACAGCGTGTTTGAGTCTTGGGTGCAGCTGTCTCTCCTCCTGCAGGAAGCTGTTTGAAAATCCCTTACTGTGTATTTCAGTTCTTCTTTTACAAACCTAAATTTTTTAACCCAACAGTATGTGCACACAGTAAGCTTGTATGAGCTATGAGAACAGCACATTTTAAACGTGCACAAGGGGAAATGGGCTTGTGCATGCTCTTACATGCACCTTTAAACATGACCTTTAACCTTTAAAAGTAGACCAGCCCAATTACCTACTTTGTTTAGTTTGGCCGTGAGAGTTTAGGAGGCGAAATCCCAGTTCACTGGAATAAGTGAAAAATGTATCAGATATATTTTATATTGATAGTGATAGTGTTACCCAGCCCTAACAAGTCCTTTAAAACACTAAGTATGTTTATATTTCTAACTAAAGATGTTTTTGGACAGAAAATAGTCTGGTATCTCTGCCATAAACCCTGAAAATGAATAACATTTCTCTGAAAATGTTGCTCATTTTAACTCACACGTTTATGTCCCTGACCATCAATATGTGGCCTTTTTTGAGACTTTTTGGTATTTCATGTGTCAGTGGTTTGAAGACGCATAAATTGGAAAAAATAAAATGCAAGAAACATTAACATTCATAGTTTCTGGAAATGTAAAACGACTTTCTTCCACCGACTGAATTGCCATTTTAAAAACATTCTGAACCTTAACCTGCTGACAGTCTCATGTCTCCGGCGCGCTCCATCTCTCTGTTCTATTAAAATGCTAATCTATTAATCACTGCGAACATCATTATGCTGCACGTAGAATTTTCTCTACAAATCATGTCAACCTGTGCAAACATCCTTGATCAGTGATGGAACAGATGAGAAGGTCGGAGAAAAAAGGAAGAGGGGCAACGTTTATTTCGAAATTAGGTCTGATTGGATCCTCACTCTCAATTTCATCATGAAACTTTAACCAAATTGCTCTTCCTCCTCCGTATCCTACCATCCACTTTGTGTCTCAGTCAATCACTGCATGTAATGAGAGCTAACAGCATACATACACATTCCAGCACCAGGTCTCGGCGGTGCGCTCCTACACCGCTGATAACCAGTCAGTCATATTTGGAAGGAATTAGCTCCCTGTTAATTCATTCCCATTGTCTAAATGCATGCTAATTTCTCAGACTGGGGTGGGAGTGGGGGGCCGCTGTGTGTTGGGAGAAAGGAACATCAAAACCAACGGCAGGGCACAGCCGTGTTGGAACAAACGGTGCATTACAGCTCTAGCTTAATTATTATGCTAATCAAGCTGCCTGAGGGGCTTTGAGAAGTGATGTAACACAGAGAAACAAATATAAAGTACATTTCAACATTTAGTTGTTAATTTCGGAAGCAGTAGTTTGTGTTTCGGGATTTCTTTTCTTAAATTATTGTTTTGCCTTTGGATATTACTGGCACAGCAGGGAGTAGAGGCTAAAAGGCTCACATCAGGCAGGAAACACTGTGTTTTTAGCTCCTTCTGTTATCATTTGGCTAAAAAAAGTGCTTTCATCACACAGAAACAAATCATTACCATTGATTTTACTAACGATTTGATGACCTGGTGGTGTGATTGCTGAGGGACCGGACATGGATTTCACGGCCTGCAGATGCCAAGTTCTGGTCGCGGTAACACGTAATATTTCAGGCTCCAACAGCCACGACTCTCCTGCAGCACATTTTCCAGATGTCCACCCTTTTGGTCGGTGATGTGCCAACTGCTCATGATTTCAATATGCCTGCTGTGGGAAACACTTATCATGTAATTAAAAAAATAAAAAGCAAATGCAGATCTGCAGTGGAGAGTTTGAGGGCTTATTGTGACTTCATAATATAAAAAAAATAAATAAATAAAACGTTTAAAAAAGGAGATGTTCGCTCAGAGTTCCTCATCCTGGCTTTTGGTTTCCTGAAATGGGCCGCCTTTTATAGTTGCCTTTTGTATCTCTGCATCCGTCTCCTTGAACGAGTCGGCCTTGGCAGATGGCCGCTCTCACTGGGCCTGATTCTGCTGGAGGTTTCCTGTACTTCCTGTTCGAAGGGAGGTTTTTTTTCTCTCCACTGTCACTACAAGCATGCTTAGTGTGAGGGATTACCTTCAAGTCAATGAGTCACTACAATCAACTGGTTTTCTTTAGTTAGAAAACTTTAGATCAATTTGACTGTATGATCTGGTAAACTGTAAAGTGCTTTAGAAGACACATGTTGTGAATTGGTGCTATATAAATAAACTGAATTGTCCAATTTAATATACATGTGGACCAATAGAAATGTGTCTTCACTCCCCATTTCAGAGGAAAAACCGCCCCAGAAGTCCAGTGCCTACCCTAAGGAAGACATCCTGCATCACACTGGTACCTAAAGAGACACGGCCCATTGAGCCGAAAAATGTCCAGCCTGTGGCACTTAATTCACCATCCTCTACCTACTACACCACTCCCACCTGGATAAGGGAAGTGCCACAGCAAGGATTCTCTTCCTGGACCTCTCATATGCATTCAGCACTATCCAGCCCTCCCTGCTCAGAGACAAACTGAATAGCATGGGAGTTGACTCCTGCCTGGTGGAATGGATCTCCAGCTACCTCACAGACAGGCCACCGTATGTCAGGCTGAAAGACACCATCTCTGACACTGTGGTCAGCAGCACTGGAACCCTTCAGGGCACAGTACTGGCCCCTGTGCTCTTCACCTTATACATCTCAGACTTCTGTTACAACTCTAAGCTGTGTCACATACAGAAGTACGCAGATGACACAGCCATTGTGGGGTGTATCAGGGACAACAGGGAGGAGGAATACAAGAGCCTGGTGGGGGACCACCTGGAGCTCAACATCTCCAAAAGGAAGGAGCTGGTCATAGACTTTGGGAGGAACGGACAAGGACTAAGCCGGTACTGCTAGAGGGGGCTGAGGTGGGGGCTCTGAATTCATACAAATGCCTTGGGTTGTGGCTGGACAATAAACTGGACTGGTCAAAACACACCAACCACCTGCAAAGACTGAAGTTGTTCAACATCTGCAATAAGTTGTTGGAGTCTACCAGTCTGTGGTTGCCAGTGTCCTCTTCTACACAGTGGTGTGCTGGGGGAGCAGCACATTGAAGAAAGACACCTCCAGACTGGACAAACTTGTGAGACGAGCCGGCTCTGTGATTGGCAAGAAGCTGGACCCTCTGGCAACGGTGGCAGATACAAGGACACTTAACTGCCGGACATTATGAACAATGCCAGCCACCCGCTGCACACTGTCCTCACCACTCAGAGGAGCCTGATCAGTAGAGATTGCTCCTCCCCAAATCCAGGGCCAACAGACTGCTGAACTCCTTTGTTCCCCAAGCCATCAAGCTGTGTAACTCTTCACTTGGGGGAAGGAGGAGGTGATAGGAAGAGGGACAAGGGTCAGCACCCTCCTCCTTGAAAATCTTGTGCAAAACATTACCTATTGTCACTCATGTGCAATATTACACTCTCTCACTGTGCAATAACACATGCCAACTAATGTCTTCTCTCAGCCCTATACTGTACAGATATTTCTATATCTAAAAGAAACATATTCTAGAACATTACATTTTTATTTTTTTTTGTACTATATTCACTCTTGTTATATTGTCTGTTGTATTTTTTTCTTTAATGGTATCTTTCTTTAACTATGCCATTTGTACTCTATATAAGCCACTGGAAGCAGAATTTCCCTGAAGAAGTATTTCTAAGGGATAAATAAAGTTGAGTCTAAGTCATAAAACTCAGTCTGAAAAGCAAAATTAAAAGAAAAATATAATTGAATTTCTGGATCGCTGTGTTACAAATTTCCATTTATAAAATGTGTTCTTTGCTTGGAACAAAAGTCACTTCAGACAGTAACTCTAAGTCCGTTTCTGGGCTAAACAAGCCGTTAACGATTAGTTTAGTCTACAAATCTTTGTTTTGCAGGAGAGGGCAGAGGGTTAGGGTGTATGTGAGTGCTCTGCCAAGAAACAAACGTGAGGGGATTCTACTTTAGATGTGCTCCCCCTAGTGGAAAGGTTGAAGTAAAAATATGCAGAAAACAACCACGCTGGTTAGAGAAACCAAATGCGGGCAGCGGTTAATATCTTTTAGCAATAAAATACTTTTTAAATAAAATACCTGACAAATTGTGCTTAAAATTAAACCTTTATTTGACCATGCAAGTTTCTATGAGCCTCTCAGCATGCAGCCTGAAAATCTACTCGTTAGCCGATCTTTGGCTAATTCATAGAGTTCTGTCCACCCATCAGTAATAACGTGTTTTGTCATCTGAACAGCTGTTGACAATACATAATAAATTCAATCCAGTTACTAAAACAGCATAAAAAATGATACTGCTCAAGATCTCTGTATTACTGATGACACGTATAATTTGTTTTCAAAAGTGGAATCAAGATATAAAAGGACCAATTAATACTGTTTCCTGTCCTCCACCATCAGGCAAAAAGTTCAAATTACTTGTCATGCACCTCTGCTTCTGATAATTAGCGAGAACAGACAGCTGTCTTTCCTCTAATCTCCTTCATTATATCCAGCTGTTAACCTGCCTCTCACAGTCAGTCTTTGCCAGATTGTTCTGTTGCCTGCATCCGTTTTTGGTCCAGTAATGGTGTGCAATATCTGCCTTCCTGTGTTCCTGTGCTCGCCCTGCCCTAAACCAATTCTCGTTGCTTCTGAACCTGGTCACGCCCTGAACTTCCTCTGCCTCTGTTTAGCTTACATTTCCAGCTTGGTCGATTATATCCGACTCTTTCAGTAAACCTATTAAAGTTAGTCTCCTGATTTTCTGTTCTTTTTCTTATACCCCATTAGCTCACTGTGGTTGATGCAAAGTTGTTTTGAAAGATTACCACTTCCTGCGGGCATATTATTTTCTAATATTTATTACGCCCTTAATTCACGTCAACACTTCAACATTAAAATAATATGAGAATCGAATGAGAATAGAAATAGATTTGAATACTTTAAGTTAACAAGGTAGAACAAAAATATTACAGAGTCAGCAATAAAGCTCTTACATATTGAAAAACATGCATTCAGTTCACAGTCCAAGTGTCTAAGATGCTCCTGCTTTCAAACTACCTGGACCTGTGAACACTTCCTTGGTGAATTGGTGAAACAAAAAAGTTAGTGTTTGCCACAAAGAGTCTTATAAGTTAATGTTTCACATTTACATTTTCCCTATTAGTAAGCTGCTTGTGTGCGCTCAGGGGAATAAGTTGTTTCTACTCTCCACAACCCATCAGTTTCTGCTTATTAATGAAGCTACTAAAACTCTTGTCACTATCATTTAGTCTGCCTTGCAAGCCAAGACTCAACTAAAAGGAATTGTCTGACAACTTCTTGTTTGCTTTACTCTTTTGTCAGTATATAAATGCCTTTGTGTATATTTACAATTTTAAAAAGAGGTATGATGCTCAGTATGTGTGCAGGTGATAAACTAGGAAGTAGCCTAGTGTGGCTAAGCTACAGTAGCAGCCATTCAACACGGCCCTTCCCAGCCGAATGGCAGCCGAATGGCAGCCGAATGGCAGCCGAATGGCAGCCGAATGGCAGCCGAATGGCAGCCGAATGGCAGCCTGCATCCCCTCCAACTTCTAGCCACTGGAGTGACCCCTCTTGCATATTTTTCTGCTCTGACTCCAACCTTTCACTGAATTACAGGGTCTGACCAGGATATGATGCTTCTCTTTAGATCTTAAAGTCCACAAATCATGACAGAAAGAATATTTTAGTACAAATATTGATGTTTAATATGGAATTGTAGGGGAACAGCCAAGGACCAGCCAAGAGCCCATCAAGGAAATTGGGCAAATTTTGAATGGCTACTACTGTAGCTCGCACCTCCCAGCAAAGTGAAAATAACAAAGAAAATTCAAAGATCCAGTCTGAAAAAACACATAAAATAGTTTATTCCAATGTGGAACAGCCTGGAACAGAGCTGGAAATGCAGTATTAAAGCTGCAGTCTGTAACATTGAGAAGAGAGCAGACTTCGACTGAAAATGTCATCATTCTAGAAAGGTTAAACATTTGTAATTTTTACTGTACCTTTAATTTTCATGAAATCTGAGTCTTTGTCATTGGTGTGTTGTATACATGGGATACCTGGGCTGATGTCTAGTGACATTACATATGAACAAAATTCAAAAAGTGCCATTCAAAAATATGTAATCTAAGCAAAAGGTGAAATTGAGTGGAGCTTCAGAGCCCTCAGAGATGCAGGAGTCAGCAGCTCCTTTGAATTTGGTTATAGCAGGCACATTTCGGTGTCTGGCGGTGCACGAGCCGCTGCCAATCATCGTCCTGCAGAGCAGCCTGGGAGGAAAGGTGTTTAGCTTCTGTGCTTTATGCAAATTAAATGGCAACGGTTGTCAGCAAAGCAAGAGCCAGTGCCAATCAAAAATGCATGCATAGAAGGTGTTTTTGTCGGGGTGCAACCTTTGCTACATCAAAAACGTACTGCAGTTTGTCAGCTTCTCTTATTGGACTGAAATGTTTTGGTATCTTTAAATGGTCACAGTTTAGGTGGTCTGTTTACGCTCACTTTGACTGCAGCTGAATGTGACTCACCAAAGGAGGCAGAAAAAAAATCCTCTTTCCCTCCTGAGTCATGCAACAGACTGATCTCAGTCTGAGCTGAAGATACATCTGTGATATGACCCCCCCATAACAGACCAGGTGTAATAAAATGAAATCCAATTCAATCCACTGGAGATGGAGCGACAAAGGCAGATTCAATCCACAACAACCACAATCATCTTTTCCATATTTAGACCATTTCAAGGTGTTTTTACTTTACCTGAACACAATTATTCACATGGTGACTTAGAAACAGTATATTGATGAAAACATTGTGCCTAAACGGGAATTTGTTGTTTTGTCAAAGACTGAAAACAGTATGATGGCACCATCAATCGACTGTTGCATGGATTTAAAGAATGACTCTTCTACTCATTCAGAAAATGAACGATGTCAGTCTATAGCTGAATAAATGTTGACAAAGAAAAGATGGCTTAGTTTAAGAGGAGACATTTTACACAAGCAAAAAAGTTAGGAGTCCAAAAGGTAAAAAAAAATATTATAATTAGACCCTCCTGCTGGAGAGGTGGATGAAAAAAATGTCCCAGGTGAGACTAATCAACAGGATATCCTGCTGATTGGACTGACTAACTGTAGGTACCACACCTGTTTGTGGCCCTGCCCATGCTGACATTATGTCAGACACATATGGCAAGACACCTCAGAAAAACATGTATTAGTACCTGTTTAAAATACCAATCAATTCCACTTCTGGAGTCTCAACTTATTATTACATATATTTGATGTTTCCTTCAGCGACCTACAAGCAGCGGCGAAGTAAGAAAACCATCATTGTCAGTCAGTGAGGAAAAGGCCACTTCTCCCTGAAGACAAGGAGCTGAGCTCGACGCCACATTTACTTGAGAGCTGGCACAAAAAGTCTTATTACTCCTTTTTGGTATTCCTTTAGTATTAAGATCACCAGGGCGAAAGCGAAAGGGGGACCGAAATTGAACATCCATAGCAATGACTCTCATGGATATTTTAGACAAAAAGAAAACAACAGATATTCTACTAGTAGAAAATTGTGTTGTTCATAAAGGTAACCCGAAAGCTCCAATTCAATTCAGTTTATTTCTATAAGCGCCAATTCACAACACACATCTCATCTCAACAGGACTTACTTCAAAATTTAACCAGATCATCCAGTCAAATCGATGCAAAGTATCTAGAAGGAGGAAACCAGCTGAATTTGCATGGACTTATTACCCACCAAAGGCCTACACCTAGGGAGAAGTAGCTTTGCCGGCAAGTGGGAGAAAACTCGCTTTTAACGGGAAGAAGGCCTTAGCAGAACCAGGGCTCACAGTGTGAGGCAGCCATGCAAGCAGAGGCCGCTTAGGGTTCAAAGGACAAAAGGAAACAGAGGTGAAAGGAAAGCTGTCAACCAGCTCCACAGAGGGCCCTGTATAGGAAACATCACTGTAGCCAAACTTCCAGAGTGATGAAGAGCACACATCCAGCTGAAGTTAAGGAGTTAGAGAAACAGGACTACAGCCTTTAGAAAAACAGGCTGATCTCCAGCATCTATAAACACAAGAAGGATGACGGCACACGACACCTCTCCAGGATGGGAGTCACAGCCAAAAGAAGTTTAGTTTGAATATATGATTAACCATGGTCTGCACACAAATACCATGACTCCAACAGTAACCCCTAAGATCGATGATGTAAACTTACATGAGTTGATCTGCCTTACAAGAATCTGCAAGAGACTTGGCACACTGCACATTATGTTATCCTAACCAAGATGATTTACAGAATTTGGTCAACGTTCAGCCAGTCGTTTAGCGTTAGTCACTTGCATTTGAAGGATCAGAGTAGATCTGCTACAGAGAGAAGGCTCACACTGACTGCAGTGAAGATCAACAAGTTGATTCTATAGAAGGAAGTTTGAGGATTTCAGGAACTCAATGAAAAGGCCAGTGGATTTTACGAGCCAGACAGGAAACCAGACGGCAAAGCAGAAACAATCAGGAGTCAGGTAACGTCGGGAGAAAATCAAGCATGTTTTGAAATTCAGTCTGCAATCTTGAGGTATTCGTGGATAAATCCTGCTGTTGATCAATATATATGTTCATCAATATATGTATAATATGCTTATTAATATAACCAGAGAAAAATTCAGCACCTTGGTTTGTAAAAACAGTTTTCCTATAGACTCCTGTCTCTTAAATACTAGAAGACAAGAAGCCAAAGTTAGAAGGAAACATGGAATGTTTGGATCAAAATGAATTATTTCCATACAGAAAATCTAATTTAGGAGGAAAACTGTTACTAGACGAGTTTACATGCTGTCATTTTCAATTAACGTCTGCTCTATTTCCCGGAAGCATCTTTTTTTATCTTCTTTTTTCCGTTTGAGATGCATTAATAAAGCAATTTCAGCGATTAGCTCCACTCCCAGAGAGCTTTATTTAGCTTCAGAAAGCCCAGGATTATGCAAAAAGAAAAGAAGAGCCCTGCAAATGCTGAGCAGAGGTCTGACCTTACATTTCAAAGATGACAAAAAAAGTGGCGTTCCCAGCTGCCCTGGAAGGACACCCTGTTTACTGATGATAGACTTGACAGATAATGACAAACTGTCCACACTTCATAACCACCATCTGTCCCCCTCTGACAGAAGGGAGTTCAAAACAGATTCAGATCTGGTCAGGATTTACGCCAACAAACCAAATCAACCGGCCTGACCAATAAATGACGTTTGGATAAAGATCCGTTTATTAATTTTTTTGTTGATGGGAGAAAAAAGCTGCTGGCACATGCTGAGCCTCTCCATTCATTAGTGTCATCGCTGGACGTGCTTTATTTCCCAACTGCTTTAATCACAACACGCAGGCTCTGCTGCTGAGGTTAAGGTGCTAATGAATTGCCTGGCCAAGCAATTTGGAGGAGGGTGGCAATAAAAATGCACATTAGCAGGAACAAAACAGCCTGAGGATTGGCTTCTTAATATAGATGCTATGAGAAAGTGTGGGTGCTTGTGATTTACGTTCCTCAGCCTTCCAAACAAAAGACCTAAGACTGGAGGCTAATGAGGGACAACTTTTACACTTTTAAGAATTGCACACATGGAACCGCGGTTTCTGCACCGTTTGGCGCATATTATCAATTCATGTTTTAGATTTTTTATTCTAATGCTATGTTTGTCAGGCCGCTTTCGCAGCAGAAACAGCAACAATGCGTATTGCGCCAGCTTCATTTTTTGATAACTTGAACAAGTTTGGTTCTTACGCGCGGCTGAAGCAGCAAAGTGCTCTAGCTGCATCATCTAACAGTGGGTCTCATGCGCGTTGGGCGGTAGCTTTCCTACCCTTCTTTCTTGCTCGTAAACAATGGCAGCTATATTTTGCTGTGTTAAGTGGGTAAAAAAGCCAAGATTTTAATATGTTTTTAATTCTCTAGAAAGTCCACCTGGAAAGTGGTCAGTGCAGTCAGCTTTTGCATATAAACTATGTTTCTGTTGCCTCTGCTGCTTCTGGCCCTGAACGAAGCACCATAACATCAATACGGCGATTCAGAGCGTGGATTGTGCAGGTGGATGGTGTTGAGATAAAAATATGACAAATGGACGTTTGGATAGAATAAATCGAGTTAAAACATTTAAATCCAGGTTTTACCATTGTGTGTTACTAGCAACGTCACGGGAACTAAAAATCAGTTTAGTTTGGCACCCGAGTTTATTGCTGCGGCAGGTAAAGGGAGGCAATTCAGAGCTTGGCACTTGGTGGCCCTCCTTCGCTGAGCAGGTGGGGAGGGAGCCATGGGAGGCTGACTGACGGGATGAAGGCTCCTCAGCCCGAGAAAACGCAGGAAAAGATTTAGCTGAGGCCCCTGACGACTGAAGCTGAGGATGTAGCATTCCTCACCTCCCCGTCACTTGCGTCCAAAACCAGATTTTCTAACACGGAGGGGCGCCCAGAAACAAGGTAGACGAGGGAGTAAGAAAAATATGCGTCATTTTCAGAATCGCAGAGGCTAGCTGAAAATAATCAAATTATTCATCATCCTGTTCGGTCAAATAGATCAAGCGGTTTTAATTTCAGAGGTACTTTTCATGTGAATGTGTTTCACTGGAGGCTATCCATGTTTGTCAAAGAACACTACTGCCACCTACTGGTAGATGATACCGTGCGTATCGGCTGTTGCAGGTGTCAAATCCCCAGTCCTTGGGTGTCACTGGGTATACGCTCGCCATCCAAGTCATTGAAAAACATTCTTCTTCTTCAATCATTCTTCTTGGCTACATATTACGCTTTCTGGCGTTCGGCCAGAAGTTCAATGACAAATCCAATCCCCTCTTCAGAGTTGGCGCATCCAACGCCAACCGTCCGTGGAGGATCAGGAATCAGAAAGTGAAATAGTCACTCGTCGCTCCCACTTTACCCGATGTATTCCCAACATCCAGCTGCCATGCACGCGTGGGCATTGTCAGTTTCACTATAGCTCTGGTGAATTTCAAAGGTGAGTCCTCTGGAAATCTTCAATAGTTGTTGATTGCAGATGTGTCTAGTAAGTTCCATTGATTTTGCTTGCATAAAGCGGAGCTAAGGCTAGGCTTACCGCACCCATGACGTCACTGCTGGAAGATGGCGGGAGTGGGAGGGCTACTGTTGGGCTAAAATAGCCGCTCCCAGACTCAGTGACCACAATGAAAATTATCGTTTTTATATTTTAAATGCTAAATTCATTAAATACTGCGAATGTATTAGTTTTAGGTATAAATATGATCCATTGATCATTCCTAGCTGACTGGACTTTCATTCATGTCCCTCCTTTAACGCCTTTTCCTCACCTGCATCCCGTCACACAGCGCTGATGGAAACATGTATGGTTTTATGTTTCAATGGCTTTCCCCGAAAACTGCAGGCAAAAACTAAGAGAGAAACAACCTTCTGTAATCCGGGAGAATAAAATTAAAAGTTTTTTTTTATGTTTTTATTTCGTACCAAGACGTGGGCAGCTTTACTGTGATGAATGAGTTCCTCTTTCAGGGTCCTTCATCATGGCCACTTACCTTCAAACCTGAGGGTCGCATGAAAGTTAAGCGTAATATCAATATTTCTGCCTTCATAGCAGAACTAATGGTGTCTAAACGTGTGTAAATATTTTGTGCTGCTGAAGCTTTTAACGTCTCCTGTCCTCCTGTCCTTTTCCTCCTCACCGCTCTGATGCTCATCTTATCTCCATCATTGTTTTATCTACCCTCCGTCCGTCTCTGCCGTCCTCCTCCTTTATTATCCCTTCTTCAAGCCAAGAACAGTTTATCTTTAAAGTCTTTTTTATCAAACTGTTTTGTCACAAAATGCTTTGCTGAGATCAAAGAACAACAAATGCAGATAAAAGGAGTTGATCACGTGTTTCCTGTAAGCGTAGTAAATCGTCTGTCTCAACAATTCAAAACCTCTTCTTCTTCTTTATTAATCTGAAACTTCACTGCAAGAAAACAGAAATGAAAATCTCTTTTCTGCCTCATAACTGAAAAATGAAAGTGAAAAAACATTTTTTTTCTTATCCACCAACAGAACCAATTATTTCTCCCATTGATCTTTTTAAATGTTCTAATGAATTACAGGTTTCCTTGGGGATTTTCTTTAAACTGTGTTGGCAGCCTGTGGCATCAGTCTCAAATATATTTAATAAATACAAAAAATTAAATTTTGCACTTCTGAATCCACAAAGAATAAACATCTAATTCTACAAGACAGACAGATATACAGCAATCAGAGGGAAATGCATTAGGAGACAAATCATTGATCCAAGCTCAGATCAGGATATTATTTTAGTGCAACAGTTTCAGAGAAAAAAAAAACAATATATTTAAATCCTGTTTTGTAATCCAGGGCAGAATCAGCAGCAGCAGCTTTACTCATGTTTTTTTTTTTATTAGCTCTGGGAAACAGAGCAGGTCTCTTTGCTCTGACTGCATGCAGCACTTTGAGGAGCAGCCTGTGAGACAACGCTGAGGGAAGCAGTGTCACAGGTAGTGACAACCGTCAGTCACTATCCGATCCGTCCCGGAAGCACGATCCGCACCATCAGCCCATTGGTGCATCCAGATATACATCCGGGATCCCCTCAATTTTATTTTGTAAAAAAGACCTAAATTGTGTTTCTCCCTCCCCCAAAAAAGAAGCGTATTAAAATAAAATGTGCTAAAGGCTAATAACATATTTCCTCAGAAAATGCCTTAAAATCCTTTCTGTTTTATCACTCGTCTCTGCCCAATATGCACCGGAAATAAAAAACTATACTACTTCCGGGAGCTAACTTTTTCAAATTTGGATTTAAACATAAATTTAGTCTTTTTGAGTTTTATGTTTTCCTCTCATGTTAATGTTATGATACATAGTGCGTAATCTAAAGAAAGAAACAACTAAAATACAGATAAACACGGTTTAATCATATTTTGCAGGACTGCTCTGAGCAGGTCCCATGATGACATCAGAGAAGCATCAAAATTGTCTCACTAAAGTCATAAAACATTTTCTAAAGATGTGTATTAGCATTCTTTAGTGAATTTAGTGAGTCTTTAGTGAGAATGTGCATAAAATAAGTGCTTTTTATTGACTAATTTTTTTTTTATCAGTTTTTGTTCAACCTGATGTAATTAAATGCTTGCTTAAGAAGTCGGATAATTGATGTTTCTTTTAAAGAACAAAAAAAAAAAAAAAACCCAGAGGTCACTCTGTTTTCCTAATTGACCAGATTTCAACTCGATTCTTGAATAAAAATGATCACGGAATAGAATTCTCTGTTGAAAAATATCGGGCATAAGGACTTCGTTTTTGTTTACCTTCATAGGAATGATTTGATTGAGCCATGCATCTGGAGCAGAATGAGGAACTGTTGTCTGATAGGCTCTCCATAAGAAGGCATGTAATGTGCATGCTCAATGGGCCTGAAAATTTGAGAAAGAGCCTCAGAAACCTTTCTACCTGATTTCCCAGAGAGGAATCTGCACTGAAATGAACTTGGAGACATTTCATAGCACAGAGGAGTTCATTTATTCACTCTGCGTTTATTTTCTGTACCAAAGGAAATTCAGTCTATGTCGATCTGTTTTTCCCTCTCTCGTCCACTTTTAGGATATTTCACCGAAGCATATTTTATCAGTCTTAACTCTTCTTATGCCAGAGTGGTTCCTTCCCTAAAAAAAAGGACTCTAACTGTACTTTAAGCTGAGACGACACTGCTTATGCCTCAAAGGAAAGCTGACTTTTGCTTAGTGCCACCCAAACACTTAGCTTCTGTTTTGTTAAATACATTCTGCTCTTTTGTTTTCTGGTTTTAAGTCGGTTTCTATAGTTCGTCTAAACCAAGGAACCAATTCAATGATTTTTATTCCTTTATTATTCAAACTTATAGTTAGAGTGGCTCAGGTTAAACTGAGCTATCTCTATAGTTATGCTTTATAGGCTTAGACTGCTGGAGGACATAGGAACCCCTTTTTAAATTCACAAAACAGATTTTAAAAAATAATAAATGTTAGGACTCCAGTCTGTGTGGTCTGTGTTTTGGTGTGTTTGTCTTCCTTCCTCCACCAGGCGGCGCCTGGTTCTGATTCTCCTCCTCACACACCTGCAAGGCTTTACCTCGGTAACTTAGTGTTCTTAAGCCACTGACTGCCACTACCTCGACGCCAGAGTTTGCCAGTGTTGGGTACTCTAGCCAAGCTGAGTTTTGCTGAGTCAAACTGAGTTTTTGTCAAACTGAGTCTTAACATTGCTTTTGTCTTTGCCTCTCGGCAGGAAGTCATCCTGCAAACTGGATTTTTCGGACCTTCTCTCCCTGGAAGGATCAACTGAGCTTCAAACTGAGCTGAGGAAACTAAGTTTGGATCCACTTTTCCCAGAGGAAATGTTTGAGCCTCACACTGAGCAGGGGATTCATCTGCACAACAGTCCGTTCAAGTACCGCAGGAAATCTGAGTGGCAGTCAGTCTTTCTCCATTCACTTACAAGCAACCGCATTCTGGGTAACCCTGTCCGCCCTCCCGTATGAGACAAACACCGGAACACATTCCTCACCTACTGGAGTCTAAGAGTAAACCTAATCTCTGGAAATGTAAGTCTTCCAACCTTTTCTCCTCTTCAAGTTCGAAAGTCAGTTCTCCCACTGAACCTGAACTAAACGCAGTGTCTTCCCCTCACCTTTCAGTTCCGGTTGAGCAGTGTTCAGAGCAACACTGGAATCTCCACAAAACTTCTCAATAAACCTGTTAAACCTTTTCCTTGTCTCTCTGTAATGGTTTCCCTGCATTTGGGTCTGATCTTTAGTTAAATCATGACAATAAAATTCTATCTGAAAATAGAAGCCTAAAGAATTAAATTTGAAAAAAACAATATCTGAGAAAAAAAAATAGTGACACATTTTTCTAATGTTTTAATCTTTTCTAATGTCTAATTCAGATTCATTTCTAAATTCCATTTTTCTCCATACATTTTTTTTTTCCCCAGTGTCTAACACTGATGAAATGAAATGCACTTCATATTATCTGAAGTTATGACTGTTTTATTTAGGATTTAATCCAGACATCTATCAATTAAAAGTTAAATCAACCCTTTTCTTTTTCCTCAAAGCGATTCATCCAACGTTTGAGTAACGATACTTTTCTGAATATGGATACCTTTTTGGACTTCCCGACTAAGGAGCTGTAGTATTTTTACATGCTTACAAATTCAAGTAATTCCTGCGACTTATCCTGGAGTCTGCATAGATGTTTGTGTTTGGGAGCATATTTGCTTTTGTGTGTCTCTCAGGGCCCTGCAGCTGTGTACTCATGCATGGCTGCCGCTGGAATCCGCCTGCTGCTCCCACTGACGGCTTCTGCCCACTGCTGCTCAGGACTGATGCATAAACACACTGACACACAGACCAATTATCCATTTCCTGCATATATCTCCCTCTTTCACATAAATCCCTTCTGTTTATTCAGGGGCTAGGTAAGCTTGATTGCTCTTTTAAAGACTTTTCTTTATGTAAATGCTGCAACAAGCACAGTGTTTTTGTTTTCAATAGAAATGGATGCGGCAAGAAAGGTCAGAATTACCAAAGATTGAATCATATAAATAAACCTCATGATCATTACAAACCGGCGGGCTGGTTAGCCGGCTGATGACACATGAATGAGGCACAAATATGAAGAAAATATCCACCTTTTCAGTTCTGCTCATTTCTGTGGCATTTAGCTTATTAGTCCATCTAGAGCAGGGGTCACCAACCTTTTTAAGGCTGAGGGCTACTTCATGGCTACCACGAGGTCATAGGAAGGGGCTACCAATACTGACCTATGCTGGGAACTGGAGGGATCAGTGTTCACCTACAGTAAATCTCATCCATAAAAACTCATTTTATTTTCTTATTTTATTCTTTTATTCATTTCTAATTTTCTTTTTAATATTGTCATTTTGAAACCACTGAAATATGATTGAAAAAGTTACCATGATAAAATGATACATAGATGATTAAAAAGAAGAGCAACAGAATAAAAAAAATGAACTTAACCCACTGAGTGAGTTCTTCTGTTTTCAGAAGACAAAGAGTCCAGCCCATGTGGTCCTTGAGGGCCCCTCGGTGCCCGCGGCCACCGTGTTGGTGACCTCTGATCTAGAGATTCTGATACTATAGAAAGGTTTATAGGGATAAGAAGAAGAGTTGGCGCGGCTGATGATGCTGCTCCTTTTTATAAAAGTGTTGCCATGATTCTCTGATGTTTTTCAGGCTGTTTTGGTGCTGGTGAGATTCTGATTTCTTATAATGTTATAAACATTTTGCTTTTTTTCAGGGCTGCAAGTTTGTAGCACTGCTGCCCTGCAGCAAGAAGTATCCGGGTTTGATATCCGGCCTCCGGTCTTTCTGCATGGTTTGCATGTTCTCCCATTGCATGCATGGGTTCTCTCCTGGTACTCCAGCTTCCTTCCACAGTCACAAAATCAGCTTCTAAGGTTAGTTGACTTTTCTAAATTTTCCTTGGGTGCGTGTCTTTGTGTTGCACTGCGAAAGAATCGCAACCAGAATCACGACTGCTGGAGAATAGCATCAGACCTCAAATTACCCTGATGGAATAAGATTTAGCTTTTGAATTGATAAAAAAGAAAAAACAACAACTTTAAAATCTAGAGGTAACTTAAAGTGGGCGGACTGTTGGTAGTGGGTTAGAGTGAGGGTGCTACATAACAGGGTATCATTAAAAATCATTAAAAGCCAATAAATACTTATTTTTTTTATTAAGGCTTTGATTGGCATTAAAATTCATTAAATATGAGTAGCACGGCATTGTAAATGCTTTATTAAAAAAAAGGAAAAAAAAGCTTATAAAAACAATTTCGTTAGATATGTTGCGATATAACGACTTCCGCTTGATCGTAAAGCCGTATGTTCGGAAAAAAAGCAAGAGAATGGGAAAATGCAAATTTCAACAAAAGTGGCTGAAAAACGAGGAGTTCGGGACATGGCTGCAGCTTGTCGACGGTAAAGATGACGAAGGATTTTGCCGTGTTTTATATATCTAAATATAAGAAAGTCATGGGTTCTTGTTGATGGCATTAAAATTATTTCTAAGTGCATTAAAAGAGCATTAAAAAGCATTAAATTAGAGTTCCTCGTTCCTGTATAAACCTTGTATAATTTTCACACTGTGTAAACACATTTTAGTAAAAGGCCTTAAACATACGTAGCAAAACACAGAGAAGACAGTGAGAAGGCAATAACATATTTTTCCTATTTAAATAAAACGAGCTTAAAGATCGTAACACAGACTTCCACATAGATTCCTACGTGCGTATCAGGCTATCATGCGCATACTCACTAAGGAAAAGCCAGAGCCTAGACACCACACACACAAACACACACCAGCTAGATTTGGAAATAGCACTTGGTGTACATACATTCACACAAGTTGAAAGGAAGGTATAAATAAAGCTTCATACGGGTGCGCCATTTCAGGGGAAACTAGCTTTTGGATATAGCGCTTTGGAATTCGATTTGTCAATAAACATTTTCCCCCCCTCCAGTGGACAAAATGAAGTGAATCATCTCGAGTGTTCTTTTTTTTCTGAAGAGAATTCTACCATTTTGAGCCCCACAAGAGCAGAGTGCTTGTGCTTTATACTTCAGGTTGCAAGTTTGATCCCCACAGCCTCCACTCTGGGTTCCTGAGCAAAACCCTTAACCCCTGATTGCTCCCTGGGCACCAAACAATGGCAGCCCACTGCTCCCCAAAGGGGATGGGTCAAAATGAGAACAAATTTCCCCATTTTGGGACAATAAAGTGATCTACATTACATAAAGAATTACATTTTACTTAATTCATAACTTTGACTTTCCTAAACTGGAGCTATTTGAATAGCAAATGTTTTATTCCACCATTTTTTCATAGCTGGACTCTGGTTCCTTTAATGCTGGGGAAGAGCAATCATCCATTGATAAAATAATGCTTTCCTTGCAGAGAGAAGCTGTGGGTTTGACCTACAGAGGTAACGAAGCACAACAGGACTCTACTACAGCAACTGCAGTCCGCTTGGCTTGTTCAACCTACCGGTGATGCAGATGATGCAACATGAGGAAGGGCAAAAACTGTCCGATGACAGCGTAGCATGAGGGCAGGCAGCTGGAAATGAAAAGCAGTGAGTCACAGGCTGTACAGCTGGAAATGAAACGGCGTGTCTGTCAGAGCGCGTGTTTGCAGCAGCAGTTCGGGGTAATAACTGCACGCTCACTCATGGATTTCCATTAGCTCAGCAGAGCTTTTCTGCAGCAGCCGGGGAATGTTTTGTCATCAGTATCAGCACCATTAACTAAAAGATGCACTCTTAAAATTAGTTGGTGACATCCTGATCTGTGTTCTTCAACAAAACATAAATCAAACCAAACATGTCTGTACTGCAGCCCTGCAGAGGGGAACACCATTATCTTCTATCTCCATATTTTTGTAGTTTAATTGGATGTTGTACAGTTGGTCTGGCTAAATATTTATTCTTTGAGAGTGAAAAAACAAGGCACACAAATTGTTTTAACTGAGACAATTTACACTGAGCGCATGGGCTGAGACCCACCAGGTACCCAAAGCGTTTATAAATATAGAAATGTACCTTAATATTATTTATTAGCAAAGACATGCACATCAGTGGCAAAAATAGTTAAGTGAAACTTCCATGTAAGGTGCAATAAAAACAGAAACTTTACCAGAAACCAACGAAGGCTTAATTAACTTAATCAAACATAAAAGTTCTACAGGTCCTTCTCAAAATATTAGCATATTGTGATAAAGTTCATAATTTTACATAATGTAATATTAAAACTTGAACATTCATATATTTTAGATTCATTGCACACTAACTGAAATATTTCAGGTCTTTTTATGCATAGTCTCTAAACGAGCTATGCATCTAATCATCTGAATCAACAAATTAACTCTAAACACCTGCAAAAGGTTTCCTGAGACCTTTAAAACTCCCAGCCTGGTTCATCACTCAAAACCCCAATCATGGATAAGACTGCCGACCTGACTGCTGTCCACAGAAAGATATTTCTGAACCAATAGGCTGTTCCCAAAGTGCTGTATCAAGGCACCTTAGTGGGAAGTCTGGGGAAAGGAAAAAGTGGCAGAAAACGCTGCACAATGAGAAGAGGTGACCGGACCCTCAGGAAGATTGTGGAGAAGGGCCGATTCCAGACCCTGGGGGACCTGCTGAAGCAGTGGACAGGTCAAGCCATTTTTGAACAAGAAACAGCGGCAGAGGCTCCTGACCTGCGCTATAGAGAAGCAGCTCTGGATTGCTGCTCAGTTTTGCACATCATTTGGAAATCAAGGTGCCAGAATCTGGAGGAAGACTGGGGAGAAGGAAATGCCAAAATGCCAGAAGGCCAGTGTAAAGTACCCACAGTCATTGATGGTCTGGGGTGCTATGTTGTGTCGTTTCAGTGTCGTATGGTTTCTAAGTCACCAATTTAGTGCTACTTGGTCCCAGTGGAATTTCCCATTGGGAACCTAGCACTAGAAGCACTAAGTTGCTAACTGGTTCGCGAAGATGCTTCCGACTTAAACCCGCCACAATCAAATGGCTTTTCTTGCGAACTTTCCAGCCACAACAATCCCACATAGATGAAATGATAATTGACCAATCACATTCACTTAAACTCGTGCACCACTCAGGAGAATTGAATGCAACCCGATTGGAACAACTTTAAAAAACTATTTTCATTAATTTCAGATGGAACTATTCACATACTTGTATTATAACAAACTGGGAACTTCCAATATTCACCACTGTTTGGCGCCGAGTACCTTTTTCCTCTGAGCACAGAGCAGCCGGCTTGCTTGGTCTAGCAGCAATGAATCCTGGGAAAACCAAGGATACCGAGGATACACCGGAACAATCCTTCAAATCGGGCAAAAAGGCTAATTTGTCGGCCACATAACGAGGACTCTTGGAATCCGACCAGACCTTGGCGCTGCGCTTTGATGCTGCAACACGTTCTACTTCTTTCTCTCATTATATCACTAATAAAGGGTTAGGGTTAGGGTAGCTCTCTATGCAGAGGGCTGAGAAATCTGCAATGGTTCTCATTTAAATTTCCTTTACAAAATTTAAAGTTTCAAAACTAAGAGTAATATAGACAACAACAACTAAATAAATGAATTCATCCTATCCTCCCCTGCTGTTGGAGAGCTTTAATCACTGCAAGCAAAGCTAAAAGCTTTTGATTTTTATCAAATCTTCTGTTTTTGGTGTGTTTTTATTTTCAGCGGTAACCAACCTCTCAACGAACCTTCCTCATTTACATTTTACCCTCAACATGTCTCCAACATGTCTCTCACTTTGTGCTTCCAAAAATATAGATTTTGCTCCGCAAATCATTTAGTTTAGATTTTTGGCTCCCTTCTAGCTCTTATTTTCAGCACTGTGTAAAATAAAAATTACAATAAGGACATAGCTCAATATGAAACCGCTGCCTTTTGTCCTTCACCCTGAGCGGCTAATGACTTTAAACTGACAGCTGACATAACTGGTTATGACAATGGTTTCTGTCTTAAGGCCACATTTTAAAGGTATTTATGGAAATTAAACATGTCTTCCAACTCAGAGCACCAAATATCTCAGTAAGATGTTTTAAAAGCTGCTTAATTTTTTTTTTTCATTGTTTCGTACCAAGGCAACATTATTTTCCCACAGAAAATAAAAGCTTTATAGTGTTTGCGGGGAAAAGCCTGCAGATGTTTAAAGGAAAAGTCCGGTCAGCAAGGAATAACCAATGGGTGATTATTTATACCTAAAACGTTAGGTATAAATAATCACGTTTTTGGTTATTTAATGAATTTAGTTTTAATCAGTGTTAGGATAATTATAATTGAAGATGTGTGAGTTTGTTACACCTTGGTATTGGCTGCCTGTTGTGTGTCTGAACTGATTAGGACAGTTCCTCTGTCCGGATATGCAGTTATTATCTTCATTCTGTTTGTGGCAAAGATTTGGGAATGGAATGAGAGTGGTGTCCATCAGCTAAGAATGAAGTATAATATTTTGATTAGGCTGGAGCCATGGGATGTCTAATCATCTGCTAATGTGTATGATGTAAAATAAGATGATGTGGCAGACTGGAGATGTATAAAATGCCTTAACTGTTACCGTATTTTCACGACTATAAGGCGCACTTAAACGTCGTTTTTTTCCCTCAAAATGTGCGGTGAGTCGCCCTATGGTGCGGTGCGCCCTATGTGTGTTGTAACTCGCGACTTTTGAGACCACCTCATTGAGGAGATGATGAAAGAGTGGCTGAATGTAAGGAGACTGAGGTGTTTTTTCCACTCATCACCATCGCTGTTAATATGTAACTCCATGCGTGCCCATCTCACAGCTGATGTGAAAAACATGGGGAACAAATGAACGCTGTGCTCGCTGTTCAACCGCCGACATCGGTGTGAACCGGACCCAGCAGGTGCAGCAGAAGCAGCGAGGATTTATATGGCAAAGTCAATGGTTGACGCGCGTATATGCGCAGCAAAGGTCCTTAGCGCGCTTTGAGCAGCAGGAGCGCTTAAGCATCTGCCAACTGCCAAGCGCTGCTGCTGCTCAGATGGAAAAATTGAAGTTTTGCTGCTGGACGCAGCCATATCAACCAATCAGAGAAGCTGATCTGGGAGCTGGCAGCTTAGACAGACACAGCACGCTGAAGACATATGATATTAGCGCAAATGGAAAAGGCTGGATGGATGAGGAGATGATGAAAGCGTGGCAGAGGGAGGTGTATGTGAGGGGAGACCAGGTGTTTTTCCCGCATCACCATGCGCTCGCGTGCCCATCTCACAGCCGATGTGAAAAAAGGTGAATCAAATGAATGCTGTGCTCCGTTATCCCGGGGGTCTGACAAAGGAGCTTCAACCGCTTCGGACATCGGGTGTGAAGCGGCCGTTCAAAGTAAGGCTGCGAGCGGCGTGGGGGCGATGGATGGCCGGCGGAGACCACAGTTTCAGGATAAGTGGAAGGCAGCGCCGGGCAAGTTACGCCACAGTTCGCGGATGGATTGTAGATGCTTGGACTAACGTGTCTGCTGGCTCTGTTGTTCAAGCTTTTACACGCAAAAGCCGGCATTATTTCTGAGAACTCGCGGCTGCGCGGAAAGTGACTCTGACAGCGAAGAAGGTGGAATGTCATGTCTGATTTAAGCGCAGCTGTTTGAATTCAGAAACAGAGAGGATGATGACTTTGATGGGTTTTGATTAATACTTTGCTTAATAAATACATGAATAAAGCACACTCATACTCAGTTTTGCTCCCGGCCTCTATTTTTCTACCTGAAACTTGAATTCAACAAGCACAGCCTTTCTGGTGGTTATACTCCTCTTCACCTTGGTGGCTGGCAGGTGTTTTCATCTAAATAATCTAAATCTTGCAGCTATATTTGCTGTGATCGAGTGGGAATAAAGTAGTTTTATTATGTTTTTAAGTGAGAAAGTCCAACGAAAACTTCATAATTGCAGTCAGTTCATCCAGATTATTAATTTCGGTCGGAGGCGCTCAGACCCCAGCCATACCAGCACCATTGTGAGAAACTTTCATCAGCAGCCCCAGGCTGGGCGCTCTCGGTTCACGCGTGGATGGTGGAGTGTTTTCATCTAACACTGAACCGTAAGGCACCAGGATACCGTAATAAAAGCTGCAACATATTCCGCCGCAGGTTTCCAGGATTTTTGGGCTAATTTAGAGTGATCACAGCGCAAAGGCCCGTGGCTGTGTCCGTCTCACGCCAGCTCCCAGGTTTGATTAATAATTTGTAATAAATACATGAATAACAAAGCACGTCATGGCCTGCTTCGCTGTATTTTTTAAATACGCAGTAGAGGTATTTAAAGGTAGTAGAGGACATGTACCTAGAGTAAAAAAATGCCACAGTCCGGTGCGCCTTATGTGTGTTAAATACAGAAAATGGGACACATAACTGAGAGTGCGCCTTTTAGTACGGTGCGCCTTATGGTCGCGAAAATACGGTAATCGGCCACTTCCTGAGAGGTGAGCCTGGAGGGGAACAGCTGCCTTCTGTACATTCTAAGCAATTTCCCTGATCTGAGTAAGATTGCGATTTCTACCAGAATCTGTTGTCATGTCTCCTGGTTATTTAATACATATAAGTTATGAAGTGCTATTTTAAGTTTGTCCCGAGTGATCTGTTTTCAGGAAAAGAACCGGAAGGATAGAGCAACAAGGTGCATACACACAGCCCATCATTAACATCAGTACAAAATTACAAAAATAACAGCTCACTCCTGACATCTTAGAGTTATTTCACCTTTCCGATTCATGATCCTCCAGGGACGGGTTCATGTAAAGCACATTCAATTGAACATTACTCTTAATTAAAACATTTATAATTTATTGAACTGTATAATTTCACATTTGAAATACATTCAGAAGTTTGAATTCTGAATATAAGCTGACTTTTCCTTTAACAGCCGGTCACCAAGTCTTCCTGCAGTTTGCAGTCGTTTTCTTCACTGTGATCCTGACTATTTTCTAGTCAACTCATGGATATAAGTTTTTTCTCATAAAAATCATTAGAAAAATTTAATTATTTCACCTTCAATCTTAAAAATCCAATATGCAAACTGTAGAAAAAGTGTTTTTACTGAAAAACTTGAGTGTAAACAAGCTTGCAGAACCACACCTAAATATTCCATTATAACATCGCAGATTGCTTGTTTGCTTTACATTTTCATATTTTCTATTTATCTATAAAACCAACATATTATTATAAACATTTTTCCTTTTCTATTGTACATTAAAAACGTTTGAGTATTTCTTCAAAATATTGCCCTCCTGACATTTTTTAACTGTAAAATCTTGATCATATAATTAAACATTTCTGAAAAGTTTACAGATTTTTGACTGCTACTGAGCAAATATAAAAAATAATGAGCAAATACACCATTTCTGACGAAAAGAATGAGAATCTCAATGCTGTATTTTACATAAAATAAAAAAAACTAATTCAATAAGAAAACATTGTTTCTAACAGTCCAGGAGGATCAGTTAGGATTTAGTCATTCTGTCCTTGTGCAAGACCCGAAGGATGTGCATGACAGAGAAATTATCATTCACAGGAAGATGCGACCTTTGGAGGGAAGAGTTGACAGGGTGACAACATGACAGACCTGGAAGCTAAACACACACAGACAGAGAAGTTAGAAAGCTCGTCATGTGAATGTTAGCTCTGCTAGAGTAGGTTTCATGTTGTAAACATCAGTGACAAACCACCAGTTTCCACAGGTAGGAAAACAGGTTTGTGATTGTATCCTTTATCTGTAATTGATCATGCCACAAAATAAAAGCCTCCACATCTTCAAAATAAAATATGTTGAAACTACACAAAGCATGTGATATAACATTCTATGTATTTCTGCACCTGTTCTACGTACTTATAGTCAGAGTCTAAGGCTACGCTCACTACTGCAGGCTCTTATCGCTCAATCTCATTTTTTGTGAAATCGATGGCGGTCCGCTCACACTTCCAAGTATATGCTACTTGTATTGATCTACTGTGTGAACTGAAAGCGCTCAACCGAAGTGTCCCGCATGCCGGAAATTTTATGATCGCCACATGTAGCAAGTGTCCTCAGTGTTTATGAAGTAAAACATGTCGCATGTCTACGTATATTGCGTTCTTTAAGTTCTTTTCCAACAGGAGCAGGCACATTACTAACCGAAATCTTTTAAGAAGATCAAAAAGAGAGCCAGGTTCCGTAAGACCCTTCAAGTTTGGTCTGAATCGAGCTATCTTCCAAATATGAATTAATTCAGCAACCTCACTTTCTCCATTGACTGCTCTCTGTGTTATCTTCCACCATGGTTGTTAGTTTTTCTCGCCTCCGCTAGTAGGACGCAGATTAGTAACGCTTAGTAACATTTGTCAAGTATCACCTGAAACTACAGCACCTGGCCGTACAGACACAGGTCGCGATTTGAAAAGATCAGATACGATCGATTCAGGACCACATATCCAAGCGGCCTGGGTCGATTTGGAGAAATCCAATCTGTGTCGCTCAGACTGTCATAAAAAGATCAGATACAGGTCACATATGGGGAAAAAATCGGAATTGGGTCACTTCAGGCTGCAGTGTGAACGTAGCCAAAGAGAGGGCTAATCAGCAGACTGGGAGCAGGTGTGCACAGAGCAGGAGATGAAAAGTGCTAGGGAAAAAGGAGAACACAAGAATCTTGATATGTGCTTTAGAATGGCTTTGTCTCCATTTAAACCCAGGTTTAAAGCCTTGCAGGGCAGCCTAAAGCCCACTGCTCTTATTAAGCCATGAAAAAGAAAAAACCAAAAACAAACGGTCAGTTCAGGTGTTTTATTAAAAAAAAGGCTGGAAATTGGCTATATACCAAACTGAATGGGTCAGGATTTGGTTGTGGCTTGAGGACCCAAATGCAGAGACAGGGAGGCATAGGTGAGTTTATTCTAGATTTTATTAAAGGTTAACAGACAACTGAGGCAGGAATCGCAAAAATCCAAAAATCTAACATGAAAAAGGTAAAACGAAACAGAAACCATGGAAACTTCAGGGGAAAACAATCACAACAATGAAGAAACTATAAGAAGTTGGAGGAAGATAGACGAGGAACCAGCACTGAGGAACTGCACAGGGAGAGTATTTAAGGCTAACTGAACAAAGAGAGAACTAACGAGCAGATTGGGAGCAGGTGTGAACAGAGCAGACTGGAAAGGAGCTAGGAAAAAAGGAGACCAACACAAGAGGGCAGCAGAGGGCAACAAAATAGGCCTGAGAACTGAAATATAACCAGAAAACACAGCGAAATAAGAACTACATAAGAACTAAATAAGAAAACATGGAGCAAAGTTAAACTGAATACTCAAAAGACAACAGAACAGAACCAAGACTGTGACAGAACGTGTGTTGTTCTCTACTTCAAAAACACTCTAGATTTTAAAATGGAAAAACTTTTATTTTATTCAAAAAGTCAATGTATAACATGGACGCATAAACGCCTCATTTTATTTCAGTGTTAAATTCTGTTTACAGTAACAGATTATTATTAAAAATGTCTCCGGACCTTTACTGGTTGATGATTTTCTTTATTTGAACCCTGCTGATTTTTAATTAGTTACCCCTGGTCTAGTAGATGAAATAATAGAGGACTTGAAATTTCCCACAATGCACCTTGAAAAGTAGTGAGCGTCCATGGTCATAATGCTAAAGCATTATGGGATTTGTTGTCCCAGAGGCACCCTGTCGCCAAACTTTTTTATTTTGCCATAAATTAGTTTTGTTTAAGGTATAGAGGACGATCTTTTATCATCTAAATAAGTCGCCCTCCTAACTGTCAATCATTCTGGTAATATGTTTACGTAAGGCTATCTGTCTATAAATCCATATGAAGCTAACCCATTACATAGATTACAGGCATGTCTTGAAGACATAAAAACGTGGATGACTCTTAACTTTCTCCTTCTGAATGCAGACAAAACAGAAGTTATAGTCTTTGGACCAGAGTCTTTGAAAAAGAAGCTGATTAGTCAGTCACTTCATTTGGATGAGATTAAACTGATTTCAGATAATAAAGAAAAAGAAACATCCATCATCTGACACACTTGTCCCAATTGGGTTTGCGAGGGGTGCTGGTGCCTATCTCCAGCTGTCAATGGGCAAGAGGCAGGGTACACCCTGGACAGGTCTGCATGGAGTTCGCACGTTCTCCCTGAGCCGGGCCGGGAATCAAACCAAGAACCTTCTTGCTGCAAGGCAGCAGTGCTACCCACTGCGCCACTGAACAGCCAGTAAAATAAATATTTGGTGCTGTTTTTAATCAGGACCTGTCATTTAAATCCCATATCAAAGAGGTTTCTAGAATTTCCTTCTTTCATCTGCGGATTATTGCAAAAATGAGAAATCTCCTGTCCAGGGGTGATGCTGAGAAACTAGTCCATGCATTTGTTACTACCAGGCTGGACTATTGTAATTCTTTACTATCAGGAAGTCCACAAACTGTAGTTAAAAGCCTTCAGCTGATCCAAAATGCTGCAGCCAGATGCAGCATTTTGGATCATTTTTTTTGGATCATTTTTGATAAAGCTTCTAGTTAGAGTGGCTCAGGTTATCCTCAGCTATCTCTATAGTTATGCTGCTATAGGCTTAGACTGCTGGAGGAGGCTTAGACTTCTGGCCTCGGCAGATGGCCGCTCACACTGAGCCTGGTTCTGCTGGAGGTTTCTTCCTGTTAAAAGGGAGTTTTTCCTCTCCACTGTCGCTACAAGCATGCTTAGTGTGAGGGCTTTAATTCGAGTCAATGAGTCGATGCAATCAACTGGTTTTCCTTAGATAGAAAACGTTGAATCAATTTGACTGGATGATCTGGTTGAATTGTAAAGTGCCTTAAGATGACATGTGTCGTGAATTGGCGTTATATAAATAAACTGAATTGAAATTGAATTAAACTCAGATCAATTGATGAAGTTTACATTGACCCTGGAGTCTTAAACTACATAGAAAATTATGGCTTGACTTGAAAATAGTGTGAAGAGAACTGATTAGATAACAAAAATCATTAGAGCAGGTCTGAAAAGTTGTTAAATATAGCAACATTTAGCAACAGAGACTGCAATTCCTTGCTAATTTCCTGTGATAAAAGTGGCAGCCAGCAGGTATTTTCTAACAACCACCTTGAAACATCTTTTTTTTCCCCCTAGGTTCTATTATTTCTTTTCCCTCCGCTGATTTCAGATGATTTTCTCCATCAGAAAAATCTGAACCACAGAGAGAAAAAACAAACTCTCTTTAAGAAAAAAAAAGGATTGCATGAAAGGAAATAACAATGGGATTTATTTTTTGAACCTTGAACTCAAAGTTTTATGGAATATTTGTTCTCCTTCTAATATTTAATTGTTTTATTTGCATTTTTTTTATTTTTCATCTTACTTTACTTACATTTTTTTTGTCTCTGGTCTTTACTTTATTTACTCCAAAGCTTCCAAACTGAACCCATGCTTTCTGAGCCATTTCATCAATTAATTTATTGACGATTACGCATGACAGATTTATCATAGCACAGAACCATGGGAGGAAAATTTATGAAAATATAATCTGATGCTTTAAAAAATGAAAAATTAACTAGGTCCAAATAAAAGGGACAATATGTTTCCACGCCAATGACTGCAGCACAACTGAGCACTGATTCTGGCCACAGATGCCAACCAGACACAGCATCTTCAGTACCACGGCCAGCAACAGCCCCACTGTGGTGAACAAACAAGGTCAGCGCTTTCCACAGAGTTCAACTCAAATGAAAAAGAAATTAAAACATGATAGATAAAGACGGTGGAAAGGAATGCTGAATTCCCAGGAACCATCTGAGTGAAAAGAAGAGTCAGCTTCAACATTACTGTCGTGTTTTGAAGGGACAGACACAACACAGATTGCAGTATTTTGGAGAAAAACACACCAGACTTGTGGCAGCAGGAGATTTTCTGTCCAGCCAACATCAGAAAACAACCAAAACTAAAACTTTTAGTCAGTAGAGGGGTCGGTTAACTCTAGCTGTAGCTTTTGGACCACCTTAGGGTCCTGTCACACCTTTCCCGTTTAGCCACTGTATGCCTGACGTTCCAGAATCCCATTAAACGCTGACATACGCTGAACTTTCTATGTGTTTTTTTCAATGTTGGGCATGTACATAGCGTATTCATAATGAGTCCAGAACTTATGTCCAAAGACAGCCTAACTTATGCATAAATCATGGCAGTGTAATGCCCATGAAATGATGCTTCTGCATTACGAAGCCTCAGTTAAAGCTTCATAACGGTCTGCATAAAATATGTCTTTCATCGCGGTATTAACCTAGTTGCTGTTTACTGCCCACTAAAAAAAAAGAAATGAATAAAAAGAAAGAACAAGGTTTGCAGTTGCACTTTGTTGGTCATCAACGTGAACCTTCTCTCTCTACAGGTGAGGATGGTATGGAGAACTGATGGTTTCCTCTTGTGAAACCCCTTTATACCAAAACGCTGCCAATAGGACTGGAACGATTCATCGAGTAACTCGATTACAAAAAATCCTCGAGGAAATTTATCTGCCTGAAGCTTAAATAAATTTATTGTATTGTAATAAGCAATGAAATGCTGTTAAATCACGCGCTTACTATTGGTCTAGCCCGGAGGGTTTTGTGTTGCGCGCTACCACTTCCGTTAAGCCTGGAAAACACAGTACTTTAAGTTGTAACTTTGGAGGAACTGGAGAATGCTCAGAAGGAGAACCCCGAAAGCGACAAAAAATGTCAAAAGTTTGGGAACATTTTAGGCTAAACAGAAAGGACAAAACAGCGCAATGCATCCACTGCAAAGCAGAATTGGCGTACCACAACAGCACAACATCAATGTTGCAGCATCTGAAGAGAAAACACCCGCTACATGCATCCAACTCGTACACGGTTGCCAACAGGTAACGTTTATGTTCTCTTTGCTAACTACGTTGTGTGATAATCTGCCATGTTATAGATGTAAATTGAGGCACATTATTTTGCTAACGTTACATCTAAACATAGCGGTTACTTAACCGGGTGTAGTGTAAATTGTATGTGAGGGTCGAACTGAGATAAATTATGCAGGACTTAATGTAAGTTTGTTAATAAAAATATGCAGCAACAGATTACAGGCATAAGCTGAAAAGCATTTATTTATTGGTGTCTTTCCATCCTGAAAAGTTAGTCTTTTTTTCTCACTACTGTTATGTATGAATTAGAAATTTTTGATTAATATTTTTTGTAGTAATTCTATATTTGTTTATACCTAAGCAATCAAGAATAAATAATAGCATCGTTTTAATAAAAATAGCAACATTTTTGCATTTTATCATGACTAGTTAAGGCTGCAGAACTCTGTACAAACTCAAACCTTTACATTTTGAGTAAGTTTATTTTTTTCCTAACATATAGATTACATTCTGTTTTCCAATACATAAAAAAACATTTCACTGCATTTAGATTTTTCTGTGATGGTTAAAAATAATGCTTTTAATTAAAGCATCCTCAAAACTCACACATAAATGAAAGCCTTAAATCCATAAATAAAATAAAACTGAAACTAAAGCTGCTATCATGGCAGATGAGCTGTCAGTGCAGATTCCAACTTAATAATATTATTAATAATATTATTTATCCGATTACTCGATTAATCGTAAGAATAATCGATAGATTACTCGATTACTAAAATATTCGTTTACAACAGCCCTAGCTGCCAATACACCATTAAACAATAGCTGGAAGTTAGAAACCCATTCAGCGGTCGTCTGGAACATGTCAGATACGCTGATATGCGTTGGACATAAGTTCTTGATAAGTAAACCATCAGTTATGTACAAGTTCCTCATAGGTTTAGGATAAGCTAGACGCCACGACTTATGAGTAACTTACACTTAATGTATGTCAACGATCTGATAACTGACCTGTGACTTATGCCCGACGTATGGCATACATGTCTGAATGTGCCAGCGTGTTTCAGTATGTTCATAACTTAAAGGAATAGTACACCCAAAACATGATTAGCCTTCATTTTCTACTCACCCCCATGCTGAACAACACTCTGGAGTACTTTTTTGATATCTCAAATGCATCTGGAGATCTGGGAGGCTTCTTGCTGTCTGCTGACATTCAAATAATGGAGGACTATGGTGCCCGAGGCAGAAAGGTCCATAAAAGTCCACAAAAACGTGTCAATATTCCTCCATACTGCTCGTCCAATGTATTCCAAGTGTCCTGAGTGGGTAGCATCCAGAATTTACTCGAAACGAAGTCATTTAGAATGTTTTTAGAGCATAAACAGTAGTGTATAGGATTTCCTGAAAGCGCGTTCACGGCGCTACGGAAGCCTGCAGACCAAACCAGATGAAAGTGCGCATTCAGCGTCTGCTCTGCCAATAATGCAAGCGTAGAAGAAGAAATGTGCTGTTTACCTGTGCAAAGAAAGAAACAATGAAAGAAAAATGTCTGAGGACTTCAGTGTTGAGGAAGAGCATGAGTTCTTTGCCGAGCTGAATGCGCTGGTTTGGTCTGCCGGCTTCCGTAGCTTCGTGAACGCGCATGTGCGCGCTTTCAGGAAATCCTATACACTACTGTTTATGCTCTAAAAACATTCTAAATGACTTCGTTTCGAGTAAATTATGGACGCTACCCACTCAGGACACTTGGAATACATTGGACGAGCAGTATGGAGGAATATTGACACGTTTTTTGTGGACTTTTATGGACCTTTCTGCCTCGGGCGCCATAGACCTCCATTATTTGAATGTCAGCAGACAGCAAGAAGCCTCCCAGATCTCCAGATGCATTTGAGATATCAAAAAAGTACTCCAGAGTGTTGTTCAGCATGGGGGTGAGTAGAAAATGAAGGCTAATCATGTTTTGGGTGTACTATTCCTTTAATCAAAACATACCCATTAGTTGTCCAACATATGCCAAGTTTGCCAGTTTTTTCTACGTCAGGCATACGCTGGCTAAATCATCAAGGTGTGACAGGGGCTTTAGATAGTGCTTGATCGAGACCAAAGACCCTACATTCATACACTAGTGGTGGTGAGCTACATTGTAGTCTGGCCAAAACGTAGCTTCAGGCCCTCTTAATAGAAGCCATTTAGCATCTGTAGCCACAGCTTCCCTGGTGCAGACTGACTGACCCAGAGCTTCACACCAAATCAGATTTCAGCTAACATTTCTCTTCATTCACGCCAAGTGCTCCTCAATGCATCATTAAAAGAGAGGACCTGCCAGCCACCTTTGCCGCACGAACGGATGGCGCACCGGCCGCAAAATGGCGCAAATTCCCGCGAATCAACCACGCGTGCCAATTTTAAAAGCGGAAACCCATTTTCGCTATGGGTTTTATGGCTACCCACGCTAAATATAAATCCCAGGTAAATAGCTTGCACGCTTATTGATGAAGTTAGAAAACAGCACGTATCAGGTCAGAACTGGGTACAGAGAACTGTTCCGTAGAACAGATGCAGATATTTTTAAGAAGTAACAATAAAGACCAGTTTTCTGAAAGATGCTTCATTACTGGCTCAAGTAATCATTAACAAATATGTAGATTGTAGATGTAGATCTCGTAATAATTTCTCATAATTACGATAACCTTTCTGAATTTTTTATATCTTTGGTGAATGAAATACGCTTCTGTACTGAAAACTGCATTTTGTTTCTATTCAGGTTTTATTTTTTACCCATTTTAAAAATAACTTGATCTGAAAGTTTCACAAATTTCACAAAGAAAAATAGAAAGTCACCCTAAGGGGAAGTAAACTTTTTCCAGTGCTTCCTCTTTTTATGTGACGATGAATATTTCAGATATTCAAAATGATAACTTGTAGATGCATTTTCTGCTCGTAAGTTGATATAAATGATGACAAATGTTATTTGAGATGCCATCATCGTCTCTGCTTTCTTACAAGCTGCTCATTTATCTTTTTGATGCATTTGTCAGGAAAATGGTTAATATGCAACCTCACTGTGGTCATCTTTCATTTTTGAATTTAACAAGTTCTCCTGACACTGTAAATGAAAGAAAGGCTTTCTTTCTACTTTTTTATTTTTTATATTAAACCTTTTTTGTTCTGTGTCACGTTTATTATCCTATCCATTGTTTAATTAAAAGAGGAAGTGGGAGTCATTTGCTCCAGGAATTACACTCATCCTCTAAGAACAAAAGATTAATGTGAGCGTTAGACATGTGACATTTTCAATAACAGTCAGACTTCTGTGGCCTTTGCATTCAGCTCTAAACGATGCTCTGCAGACCTCGTAGTATTTAGCTTTGGATGCGGCCTTTTGCTTTCCTGGACGGCTGTCATGCTCTGTTAATATCTCCAGGTTTTCTTGAGGTAAATCTTGATTTATTGTTTTATATTATGTCTACTTTTATCTCATATTATAAAGTTTCTTTTGGTCGCTGTTGTTTTATCCTGTTTCCTTTGCAAATATGATATAATTCACAGAAAGACATTCAATTCCTTACTTAGTATTATTTTCTTCCACAGAACAAATCGTCTCATTTTGAATCGGATTTAAACCTTTTTAGGTAGGTTACCGGCTTTTGATCCCTTTACGTACTTGAGTCCCCCTGTCCCTCAATAAAAAGCACAGGTCTATGTCCATTCAGCAAAGAGGCTGCTATATGGCTGCAACATCTTGAATGATATGTTACCTACTGTTTATTTCTATAGCCAATTCACAACACATGTCATCTCAAGCAGTGTTGTTCCAACCGTGATCATCAAGTCAGATTGATTTAAAAGTTTTCTGTCTAAGGAAAACCAGTTGATTGTATCACTCATGGACTTGAGGCAATCCTCACACCTGCCAAGCGCTTGTAGCTTATTACAGTGGAGAGGAAAAACTCCCCTTTAACAGGAAGAAACCCAGCAGAACCACAGGTTTCAGGTAAGCGCCATCTGCTGAGGCCCACTGGGGTTCAAGGAGACAGAAGCAGAGATACAAAGCAGCTGTAAAGTTGGGCGCGTACCGCCCAGGAAACACAATACCGCCAGTAGATCTGAGTTCCCACCAGCTCCCATGTCACAAAGTCAGAGAAACAGGGACTACACTTTGAAAAACAGGCCAAGCTTCAACATCTATAAACAAAGGTGTTGATGGCAGCAGCACAGTTGATATTTCTCTCCAGGATGGAGTCACAGCCAAACAGGAACAGAACCAGATGAAGCTACTATGAGAAAAAAGCAGAGAGAGAGCAGAAATGTTAGAGATTGAACTAACAGAGTCTGCAGAGTGGGAGAATAGGTGATAGAATGGCAGCAGAATGATGAATTCAGAAAAACGGAAATGTTCTTCTGATTGCAGGGAACAGAAAGCAGTTAACGCACCGATGAAAAAAAAAAATAAAGAAAAGAAAAGAAAACTACTCAGTTAAAAACTCTCTTCAGAGACAGAATTAACTTTGTATTATTCAGATATGCATTTTTAGTAGGTATTTTTCCCTCCAACAAAAGGACCCTTAACCTTCTCACAGATTTAATTTCCTCCACAAACATAATTATCATTTATTTAGCCTGAGAAAAAAAAAAACCCTCAATTACCAGTTGGTAACTTGTCATTATTTTGGTGCCATTTAATTACAATGCTCCAGCAGGCTGAGCGCACTCTGTGGACGGGTTCATTACAATTCGACAGTAAACATAAGAGGGGAGCTGGGTGAGAGTGCTGCAGGTTGAAAACAAACCACTTTAAGATGGACAAATGTTTTTCACATAATTAAAGGCTGCAGAAGCAGGAGGTGAAAGAAGGACACGCAGTGATGCATTGTGGATGTTGCAGAACAAAAGCCTGTTTCACACAGTTAAGAAGATCAGGGGTGCAGCAAGGCAGGCGGCCATTTAAATTTGGGATGCAGCGAATCGAGAGAGGAGCAGATAAAACATCCTGCTCAGGACGAATGATTGTTTCTGCAAGCAGATAAAGACGACAGAGGAGCAATCAGAGAAGCCAACATGATGGGGACTCCTTAGAAAATACAGAGAAATAAAGAAAGATATTCTCTATATAAAGTCAAGATGCAAAAATAACTGATTATAGGATTTTTTTTCTTCATTAAAGAAATAAATAAAACATTATCGAACCATTAGCGATTGCACTGCGGGCAGATGGGGAGATTAATGGGGAGATTAAGAGTGTGAGATCAAGCAGGATGGAAATACTCACAAATTGTCATGATACGCAGATGATTTACTTTTGTATATTACAGAGCCGGAGAAGTCTACCAGATTGAATTTGGGTAAAGTATACTATTTTCCAATTAACAGCCAGCTAGAGAGACGTTTTTCAAATTATCCATTTAAAGTAGAGAAAAAATGTCTTCACCTACCCTGGGATCCAAATTTCTAATATGTATAATAACTTTTTCAATTTAAACTTTTAAGACAGAGGTAACCAATAAAAAATCTGTGGGGTCCGACTAAAGAAAATCAACAGCCAGTTAAGGCCCGGAGACATTTTTAATCATAATCTGTTACTTTAAACAGAATATATAATCAAAAAAATTTAAAAAATAGAAAGCTTTCCCATTTTAAAATATAAATTGTTTTTGAAGTAGAGAACAACAATTGTTCTGTTTGGTATATAGATGATTTCCTGACTCACCTTTTTTAGTTGGCAGAGTGCTAAATCTGGAGGAGGGCTTGTTTTGCTAAATTTTATGTACCACTATTGGTCAGCCAATAAAGTCAAACTGGCCACCTGGCTCAAGAACTTTAAAAGCAAAGTTTGGTCATATTCAGAATACAAACTTCTGAAAGTACTTTGAATATGAAATATTCAAAGTACTTTCAGGCATCCATGTTTGTCAAAGTACACTACTGCCACCTATCGGCTAGTGGCGTCATGGTGCAGTATCGGCTGTTGATCAAGTCCCAGTGCTTATCTGCCGTTTGTCAAAACGCGCTATTATCCATGATGGTGACGACCAGCGCTCTATGCGAAGGAGAGAGTAACGGATTAATGACATGTTTTTTTTTAGGTATCTGCAGGTCCGCAGCTTGGTCTTAAAACATTTTACCATTTATCCAAACCAACTACCCCCCTGTCACCTTGGGGACTGTTTACAGTTTCTTACTATTGCCAGAGCTGAAATCTCACAGGTTTATCATTCACTGCATCGTATAGAGCCTACTCCCCTGGCTGAGCTGAAGAAGTCAAATCAGCCACATTTTTTCATCATCCATTTCCATTCGACACAACTAAATACAATTTAAAGTTTTTCACCTTTCTTATTTAACTAAAGCCGGACTGGAAAGAATCTCTGCTACCTCTGATGATGGCTTCCCCAGATGTAATCAGTCTCCGGCTACAATTAGCCATAAGTTTTGGTCTTGTACTGCATTGAGTAAGT
Source organism: Cyprinodon brontotheroides (assembly GCA_018398635.1). Classification (NCBI taxonomy): domain Eukaryota; kingdom Metazoa; phylum Chordata; class Actinopteri; order Cyprinodontiformes; family Cyprinodontidae; genus Cyprinodon; species Cyprinodon brontotheroides. The sequence continues at coordinate 2,801,310 of JAGKQL010000041.1, forward strand.
TTTGAGGTGCGATATTTGAAGCTTAAATATTACATTACTTACATATATGCAAATAGAACAATAGACCCAAACCCAAACATTGCAGTGTTTGGAGTTCTGGATGGGCGTGGCCTCTAAAAAAAATGTGGTTGCTTTCCTTCCTCTGCATGCCCAGAGGCTAATATTGATGAGATGGGAGAGGTAAAGCCTCCTTCTTACATTCAGTGGGTGAGAGAAGCTATGTTATGTCTATAGATTGAATTCCTAAGATACAGTTTAAAGGGATCAATATGTAAATAGCATAAGACATGGATGCTTCTTATGTATGTTGAGGGTTTTTCCTTTTACATGAGGGAGGAGGTATGCAAAATACATAATTGATACTGTGATAGGGTAGCCTGTTGGTATCTAAGGTATATATGTGAAGGTATGTGTACATTAAACTCTATTTATGTGTTTATATAGATTAATCTATTGTGTATTTACATATGCATTTCAGTGTTTGTACAGTACATATACCCTGACATACTTAGTAATTTAAGGTTGTTTTTTATCTTTCTCTTCTTTAACTTTTAAGTGTATGAATCCCTGATTCATACTGTCTGTTTTGTATAGTTAAAAATCTTTGAATAAAGCATCCAAAAAAAAAGAACAAAATAAAAAGGAGTCACCATGCAGCCACGTGTCAAAGTCGGTCACCCTGACTTTTCTGTCTTTTAATTTGTTCATGATCTTTTGTCACATGTCAGCCGCTTCGTTATCTGTCACATTACAGGCAGGAGAAAAAGGAGGAGGATGTGTGACCGATAAGTCGATGACCTTAGCGATAAGGAAAGGAGGTCTCTTCCGCAACCTTCACCACGAATAACAAAGCCGGGTTGGGTTTGGATAAAACCTTCATACATCAGTAGGCCATCAGTGAGTGGCCCGTTTTCATTTTGGCAGGAAAAACAACCTTCCTCAGCAAAAACAACTTTGTTTTCCGGGAAGGAGGACTGGGAACACCAGTTGGTTTGTGAGAAGCGAAGGTAATCACTTCAAGGGGCTCAAAGATCATGAAACAAATCAGACAACTCCATCACACGCGGCGCTGATTCAGCGGACCGGCTCAGCAGATTTTAATCAAGAAGGACGCAGAGGCTCAGTTTCTGTGCCCCATCTTCTGAACAAGAAAAGTTTCAAGGCAACAGAAATGAAATCGTAAATTCCTTCAGGAAGGTAGAAACAGCTGATTTTGTCTTAGGGCAGATTAATCCTGTTTGCAGTTTTAGTCAACCTGCTCAAGGTGTCTTCATGAGGCTTTATCTGTCGGCCTCTTCAAGCCTTCAATTCAATTCAGTTTATTTCTATAGCTCCAATTCACAACACATGTCGGTTCCTCAAGGCACTTTTACAAGCTTCTAATCAGGGTCATACAATGTAATGGATTTCAAAAGTTTTCTACCTAAGGAAAACCAGCTGATTGCATCGTAATTATTGAATTTAAAGGCAATCCCTCACACCCAGCATGTTTTTAGCAACAGTGGAGAGGAAAAACTCCCTTTTAACAGGAAGAGACCTCCAGCAGAACCAGGCTCAGTGTGAGCTGCCATCTGCTGAGGTCGACCAAATTCAAGGAGACAGAAGCAGACATAGAAAAAGAAACAGAAAGGAAGCTTTGTCAAAGTTCCCACTTCATGTTTCTCCACAAAGAACCGGTAGAATCAGGTTAGTCTGCCTCAAACTTGGCTAAAGCATCTGGTGACTTCCGGGTCGCGGCTGAATCAGGGTTGATCAATCATGTTCCTTGGTTCCGTCTGTTCCCAGTCAAAACAAAAGTCAGAGATTTCGGGTACTGCTTCTGTTGAATACAAAACGCGATACCTTCACTACGCTGCCTCTGAAAGATGCTCAAATGGAGATTCGGGAGCTGTTTATCATTGAATAATGGAGGTCTATGGCACCCGAGGCAGAAAGTTCCATAAAAGTCCACAAAAAACGTGTCAATATTCCTCCATACTGCTCGTCCAATGTATTCCAAGTGTCCTGAGTGGGTAGCATCCATAATTTACTCGAAACGAAGTCATTTAGAATGTTTTTAGAGCATAAACAGTAGTGTATAGGATTTCCTGAAAGTGCGCGCCTGCGCGTTCACAACGCTACGGAAGCCGGCAGAACAAACCAGATGAAAGTGCGCATTCAGCGTCTGCTCTGCCAATAATGCAAGCGTAGAAGAAGAAATGTGCTGTTTACCTGTGCAGAGAAAGAAACAACGAAAGAAAAATGTCTGAGGACTTCAGTGTTGAGGAAGAGCATGAGTTCTTTGCCGAGCTGAATGCGCACTTTCATCTGGTTTGGTCTGCCGCGGCTTCCGTAGCGTCGTGAACGCGCTTTCAGGAAGTCCTATACACTACTGTTTATGCTGTAAAAACATTCTAAATAACTTCGTTTCGAGTAAATGATGGATGCTACCCACTCAGGACACTTGGAATACATTGGACGAGCAGT